>CM038463.1:23261224-23401644 GCA_021464415.1 Lonicera japonica
ATTTAATTTATGTACATTGATTCATCTTTAACTTACGAGGCAACCTCACAGTTTTAAAAACTATTTATCCAGCCGAATTAGGCTCGACGTCTCCCTTCAAGAGCACGTATCACTCTACATTATTTGCACCAATCCCACAACGCAAATAAATCAAAGCTGAGGCCTTCGGCCCCCTCTTCACCTCCAGGCCTCCCTTCAAGTTTCACCTACCCTCCAATTGGGAGTAACTCAAGGAATAACAGTACATGATATCCCAAAAATCAAGCTACATGCCAAACCTTCTATTCACCTTGGACAGGCTCAGAATTATTCTAACCGTATTGGGGGCGACTTGGCTTAAATGGAGGTGGGTTCGTTTAAGAAAATTGACTAAAAAGAGGTTAAAAAGAATTTGCAGTCCAACCTACAAAAATTAAGATGTGGTGATAGGGTACGTCTCTTCATCGAATACAAGCTTTTCCAAAATTATGTCCCTATCTATCTTTTCCTCTATTCAGTTGCGAGTTGATAATGACCCATTGGATTTACAAGCGGGGGAAAGACTGAATCAGTAAACCCTAGAACGAAGAAATAAAGAATCCACAAAATTGAAATCCCCTCTGTTGCGAAGTAGCGAAAGCAAAGTAAAGGCAATGGCTTGTTTAATATTCAAAGAGCAGTTATACCTTTGGAAAATGCGCGGTGAAAGAAGGGTAGTCGAAAGTTTGAAAGGGCAAACAGAGCCTCGGTCATAAAATGATCCAGCTAATGACTGACACTTAGAATCGAGCCAGGTTTTCTATTGAAACTTCAGAATGATGATTAGCACGTGTTCTTTACCTTATTGGATGAGACCGCATGCTTGAGAGGGCAATTGAGGGAGCATAAATTAGTTAAGGCAAACTGGGCTACTCAAGTTTTTTTTAGAAGCCCACAAGGCGAATCAGGCCAATAGGCTTGGCATAAGTAGAGGATTTGCCGAGTTAAAGATTATCCGAACTTTTCGACACGGCCAACTAAG
Organism: Lonicera japonica; assembly: GCA_021464415.1. Classification (NCBI taxonomy): domain Eukaryota; kingdom Viridiplantae; phylum Streptophyta; class Magnoliopsida; order Dipsacales; family Caprifoliaceae; genus Lonicera; species Lonicera japonica. The sequence continues at coordinate 23,262,225 of CM038463.1, forward strand.
GCCGACTTCGACGAGGAATGACACACGTGGCCTCACACATGGAAAGTGCATGAGGAGAATCATACCGAATCGCACGGACCTATACAGATCGTATTGAACTCCACCACGTCACTACAAGCATATGATTTTAGAAGTTTTTAGTTGTGGATAAGTGAGAGGAGGTTGAAGTGTTATCCAAATCTTATCTTCTTTAGTCATTTTAATGTTAACCCTAATGAGCAAGTGTAACCCTAATTCTATACCTATAAATAGAAGAAGGAAGGCTCAGAATAAGTGTTGGTTGTTGAATACTTCGGTTGTTAGTAGATTGTTGGCTAGCTTTTTCTGTTTGAGATAAAGAGAACCTATAATCCATATCCTTCATTGATCAACGGCCTTAAGAGCTAAATATAACAATCAAATATACAAATGGAGAATGTATTGCTGGATTAGCATAAGCGCTATCGAGGGAACCTACCATACCCAAAAAATTCTTTATTTAAACTCACATTTTTTATACCATAACAAAACTCTTTTTCTTAAATCATTACCGTGGGTTGGACCTAAATTTTGCTCCACTTATAATTATTATAGTATATGAGAGTATAATACTCACGGGAATATAAATGCCCACTTTCTTCCTATAGAAAAATGAGTAAAAAAATATTTTTTTTGGTAACTGTGTAAAAAATTATTTGCTTTCACTTATATATCTTATAATTTTCTTTTTATAATATGGTTTTCTGATTGCCAGAGGAAAAATGTTAAAATTCTCTGCGTTCACTCTTCAGACTTTGAAGAAATTGTTGATTTTGATATCCATGTAGGACAGAACTTTGGTAAGCTACCAAATCTAAGGTATCTCAGTATCGATAGCGACCTTGATAGAGATTTTAAGAATCTACTTCAAAATTTAAGATGGCTTCATTGGCGGCCATGCCCAGGAAATTGTGCCCACCAATTTGCATATGAAAATCTTTGTTATTCTTGATTTTTTTATAGCTATATCAGAGATGATTGGGGGGCTGGAGTCAAATCAAGGTCTTCTTTCTTATCTCTTTTAGATTAGAGAGGTTTGAATATTTAGTTGTTTAGCGCTCCGTAGGCTTTATGGACTTGATGAATTAGAATCGTTCACATTGCATTTTCCTCGAAAGTCTGCCAGTTGTTTATTAACAAGGTTACAGACATTAGAATTTTGCAAGAAATTGACTGCGATTCAAGGTCTAAACAAATTGAAGTCCATAGAAATTTTGAAACGAGGTTTTGTAAAGCTTTAGAAAGATTACCAAATTTGTCAAACTTGCAAAAGTTAACTAGATTTGAGTCCTCAAGGTGAGAGAAGTTAGTTGAGATTCAATGACTAGACAGATCGGCATCCTTAGGACATTTGGATATAGGAGTTTACGAATCCTTAAAAAGTTTGCCAGATCTTTTGCACACTAAAAGATTAAGAAAACTGAGGAGTGGGAGATTGAAGCTAACAAAAATTCAAGGCCTAGGAGGCTAGAATCCTTAAAGCATTTGAATATGAATGATTGGGAAACATAGATAAGATTAGGATCTGTCAGTTTATGATGGCTTAGAAAATTGAAATTTCGTATATCACAAGTTAATTGAGATTCAAGGTCTAGAGGATTGGAATTTAATTAGAGCTTTTGTACTTGTCCATATGCAGATCAATTAAAAGTTGTACTGGGGAACCTAAAGAGTTAAAAAAATTTTACAATTTTAAAGGTGCAAGAAGTTAATTGAGATTAAAGACCTAGATGGGGTGGAATTTTTAAAAATTTTAGATACGTATGAATGCGAATCCTGGAAAGATTACCATATTTGTCTAACTTAAAGAAGGTAAAAGCTTGGACGTAAGTATTTGTTACATGCTTGTTCAGATTCAAGGTCTACATGGATTGGAATACTACTTTTTTTAAATATGTTTGAATGTCCCTAAAAAGATTACCCGATTTGTCAAACTTAAGGAAGTTAAAGTTTGGTTGTTTTAGTTTCGTACATTGCCATCAAAATATAAATAGAATTTTGCCTAGAACACTTGGACATGCAATTGTTAAAAATTATAGATATTTGAACCTACTGAACTTTGGAATGTTAAAACACTTAAGCCTGATTGCAAAGGTTGAAAATGGATTTTGGTTGGATTATGCTGGTTGAAATTTAGGTGTGATGATTAATCTTGTGAAACTAGATTTGGAATGTTAAAATTGAAGAAACTGGGGATTTTTATGGAGTTTAGTTTGTGGTTGAGGAATTGAGGAACTGAAATGGTTGGATGGTAATTGAATGGTGGGGGGTCTATTGAGGGATTGCCTAATGTGTTAAACCTGGCAAATTTGGAATTTAGGTTTTCTTTGTGTGGAAACTAGAGGAGTTTATTTGGGACTTATGGGAATTGAAATTTTGGAGGTTATTGTTGAGATGCGGTTGATTAAAATATCTTTTGTATTTGCCAACCACAAATATACAAGACGTTTATGAGGACGAAGTATATTTCAACTCCACATTGAATTTAATTTTTTCTATTTACAATATGGATCTTCCATGATTGATTTATAATTTATCTTACCTTTTTCATATTCCCAGTAGAATCATCAAATTACCTATCGAGTGATGGATCAGATATGAATCATAGCTTTCGTCGAAGGCTGAGGGATATCTCATAGTACAGGCTTGTCCACGAAGTGTCTTCATATGTTGGATCAATGGAGAAACATAGCTAGTTCTAAAACTTTTGGGGGAAACATTGGATTACAAGGAGACATCAAGAAAGCCTCTACACTTCAACTGACCTTTTTTGCTGGTAATACTAAAGACATTCGGGTTTTGGTCTACATTAAAGAAGCCTTTGTCCCTTTTCTCTTTATTTGTTAATTTAATTCTTCCCATTTTAAAAATTGCATATTTCCCTTTTCAGTTGAAAGGTTCCTTGGGGAAAATGAGGGTTGAGCACCTCACTCATTCCAAAGGTAAAAAACTACCGCTCCACTGGGGTCATATAGTGTATCATTGCCGACTAGAATTATAAATGAATGCTCTTCCATTTTATTTATGTAGCCAAGAACTATAGGAGGATATTCTATATGTTCTGATGTAAAACAGAGGTGCATTGTTTGAATTGCCTTAGTTGCTAGAACATAGAAGAGACTTAGGTTGTACTTGTTTCATTGTATGAATCTGAATGCTGATATCCGAAAGCTGAATGTGAAAATTTTTATTTGTTTTCCCAATCTAAATCATTGTTGTTTGCTTGTTTGAATATCTGAATGCGTGTTATTGGACTATTCTGCCTTTCTTTTTTATTTTATAAAAATGACTATGAACACATCACATAATAAAACTTATTATACACAAATTATAGTATTAAAGACCTAATCGAAGTAATTTTTTTGACTTAGACCAAAATCCAATTAAAATACTATTATTTTTATTTTTCGCTCTCAACGTTTGTGTATAGTACCACGGTAAATAATAGATAGAAACACAAAGAAAGAAAAAAAGTTGCAGTGCACAGCCAAAGTGAAGGAAAGGTTTAGTTTTGATTTGGCGGAGAATAGTTTATACACTGAGGAATGATTGATTGGTAATTTGTTATAACAGATAGGGGGCAAAATGGGTATAAATTTACATTAACCATTTAGACTTCAGATTCAGAGCCATAAGTGTCTCTGAAAAATTAAGTACCAGATTCAGAGATTGGCTTCTGATTTCTTGGTGTAACAAACACAAATAGTTGAGGTGATTTTTCCTCCGACAGAAGCAACTTCGACTTCTTGCTTCATGGAAATAATTTATCATGGAACACAACAAAACAAAACAAAACAAAACAAAACAAAAATTAATAAACAAAACTACTTTACAATGATAAATTCAATTGCAGAATATGGTTAACTTATTCCATTTTATAATATTAGTATTAGATTAGGTGAAACTCTAACACTCATTGTACTTATCTATGTATAAATTAGAAAACACCATTTTTTGGTGATATTTCTATTTTATCGTATTATCATTAATATTAAAAAAAAAAATATGTTGATGTCAAATTTATACTCACATCTTTAGTTTACTTGAGATGATCTTAACCACTAAGCTATCTCTCTTTTTGTTTTTTGTTTTTTGTTTTTATTCTAACAAAAATTATCCGGCGTGCACACACATTGCTTGTATTTTGTGCCTAGTCTATATATATAAATCAAAGCAATAGGAAGAATAAGAAGCGGTTATGACACCAAATTTTTATATTTCCGGCCTATTTTTGCTCTTGCATTTTGTTTAGTAAATAAAAATACATTTGTCAAGACTTAAACCCATGAATTCTAAGTTAGAAAGGAAAACAACTTACCATTGAACATTTGAACTAAATCAAAATTTCAAAAATCATTTTTTTATTTTAAACTAAGTAAATGTGTGCATAGAAAGCAAACGTGTACACTCATAACATGTGCTTAAATATCAAGTTCTTTTGAAATTGCTACCTGGAAATGTTGTTTTATTGTGAAATCACGCTCTCTTCTTTTCTTTTATTTTTTAAAACAGATTATATTTTATTTTCTGTTTTGATTTTTTATTTTTTTTGGTAAAATAAGAATTCTTATGTAATTGTTAGTTTGCAATGTCCATTAGAATTTAGGTTTCGATACTTAATAGCTACAAAGCCATCAGCACGAGTTACCCTTAATAAGAATAATGTTGGAGGACAACAATAACAATAATAATAAGGGTTTTTTTTTTTCAAAGACAAAGTTGGCACTCTCTTTTTAGTAAAGGACATTGTTTTCGTGAGATTAGTTTGAAGGACGACATTAAAATAAAGGATAAAATTTTGTTTTTTATATTAAAATTAATTAAATTTCAAGTATCCCTATATTCCTTCCTACGGATAATCATGTGAAATTAGTGAATTACCTACAAAAATTAAAATATCTAAATTAATTAAGAAGGTAAATCAAATCAACCATTTTAAAAGAAAAACAAATCTAATGATACAATCAACAGAACAAAAATTCAAAAATTACTTAATAAATGGAGAAGAAGTCAACTCACTAATAATGTTGCATGTCGAATATATATATACCTCAATATGTCTGCATTTTTTAACCAGATTGTACAAAGTGCCAATTCACACTTAGAACAAATACAATAATCCAAAAAAACTACAGGCAATCCTGCGTAACAACAAATAACATACGAATGATAACATAATTTTACGTGATAACAAATATTCATAAACATTAGAATATGGATAAATTGAGGGTGTAGTGGTTGTCGTAAAAACAACAAACCTGATAAAAAATCATTCAGATACATTATATAGCATATATGTGATTTGATGTGAGGCAATTGTAATCTGAATCGGACAAATTCATATTTTGAGACCTTAGAAAACATTATTTGAATGAAGTATTAGGGAGCAATATGATTGAAAACAAACAGGGGGTATTGTAGAGGAGTAATGAATCATACCAACTATGATGATTTTTGATGATACCAGGATGGATGTCTATAGGTGGCTTTTACGATCCATGGTCGATTTTGCGGATGGATACAAAGAAAGTATTGAAAATAAATATTTAGATTTGAAAAATGAGTTTGATGTTTGCACTGGAGAGTAACAGGTTAAAAGCCTGGATATATAACTAGTGGTTATGTAAAACCCAATAAACTCTAGAAGGCATTACCAAGATGGGCCTAATAAAAATTTCATTATGTGAAGTAGTAAACAGGGCCCCCAGGAAACTTATAATGCCTGAGTTTTTGGCATAAACGAAAACTAAAGGAAAAGTGGAGTAACCTGGGAATTTAATAATATGCCTACGTGTTAATAATACCGACTTCGAGTATGTCTGAGTTGGAAATATATATAAATGAAAATAAGGCAAAAGGAAATGTAAGCCGGGAAAAATGCAAGAAATACCAATAGAAAGGTAAAGGCATGGTTCATAGTATTGAGCCCACATCGAAAAATCAAATAATATTTTTTGTCCTCGATTAAAAATATGTATTTAAAACTAATGCCTGAAAACAATTATCCTTTATTATAAGCTTAACAGTACATATATATTCAACTAAGAACGTTTCAAATAGTAATATGTAAAATTGATGTGTAAAAACATGTGGACTAATAAATAATTGATATTTAGTTGATAAAAAGTTGTTTTACACATTCTCATTTTTGCTCCAATGGTTTATACTTATAATCTTGTGTAAAATTATGATACACCAATTATATAGAAACACGTGCAATATATACTATTCAATGTTTTTTATAAATAATTTTTTATTTATAATTAAATAGTCAAAGTGAGTATTGATTTAAAGATCATAATGAGTAGAATTCAAATATGCAAGTTATATTACAAAATATATTTTTAATTTTTAATTATACTATTTTGAAGTTTTTGTAAAAAGTTTGAGAGAGAAAATGATGAGGTAGATGTGTAAAATGGATATGTAAAATACACACCCATTTTACACAAAAGATGATGTGGCATATTTTACACAATACTATTGGAGTACCAAAAATTATACACAATGTGTAAATTTTACACAAATCCTATGTGACATGGTTTACGCATGCCCATTGAAAATGCTCTAAGATTCCAATCTCGATTTTGGGCTTATGCATATTTGGGGGGAGTTGAATCATGAACAAATTTGGATTAATTAATTTGTGGATAATGAGACCACCACATTTAAAATTTAAAAGGAGATGAACCGATTTTCTTGAACTTTGATTGAATTATGTCAGAGAAGAACAACCATCACTAAGGGAAAAAATAACAAAGTCACCGCCTATCAAACAACAGAAAACCATGGATGGCCATCTACATGAAGCCCAAAAAAATGTATGAAATAAAAAAAATAAAATTCAAAGAGGGGTCAAACCAATACAGCCACTCATGACAAAATCAAGGTATAACGAAGAGATAAAGAGGATCATAACAACATAAAATTTCTCAAGAAATGGGCAGACAACGAAAAAGGGTATTACAAAATGCCCGACATGATAATATGTCCACTTGCCTGACAGTAATCATGCCATATATGTCAGAGATAATAATATGTTTTAGTGTGTGATAATATGTCTCGTTATTGAAACGCGTCAAATATGTCTGGGTGCTAATATAACTTGGTGACAATATGTCTAATGAAAATAACTTGTATTATGAAATATTCTCAGAGTAATGAATACGGGGGAAAACACAAATATAAATTTCACCCAATACAAGGTTTGTTACAATAATATGCCTGAGGTCATATATGTAGATGCTAAAGAAATATTAATGTCTGAGATCATGAATAGCATTGTAGCATAATTGCTTAATATATCTGAGGTCATAAATATCATAGTAGCAAATGTGCTTGTGGATGGCAATCAAAAGCAAGTTTACATAATGATTATCAACTAATAATCAAACACAAAAAAAGAAAAACATGAAATTATTATTCATTATTACAGATTTTCAATATCAAAATAATCAACTCAAGGGACAACATAGGAAGAACATGTTAAAATTAGGTGGCCGCAATTTATACACCATCAATTACTTGGTTTTACTCCATGTTTCATTCGCTTGATGACAAGTGAATAAGTGTATGTTACTTGCTCAATAACAAGCGAATAAGTGCATGTTATTCGCTCGATGACAAGCGAGTAAGACATTGAAGTTTTTACTTGCTTGTCATCAAGCGATTAAGATGCACTTACTCGCTTGTCATTGAGCGACAAACATACACTTATTCACTTAGTATCGTGTAAATAAAAAGTGGAGTGTTACCAAATATTTTTTGGTATGTACATAGCACCCACCTAAAATTATTAAAAAAAAAATAACAAAATGGTTGTAAATGTCTTTCAACAAAAAACATTGTCGTCCAATACTAAGTTTGTCTTGCAAACTAATGATTGAAAAATGATATCCTTTATTCTAAGGACAAGTTTATAAATGTCTTTTATAATTATTTTTTATAATAATAATAATGATGACAACGACAACGATGATGGAAATAAAATAAATATTATTTATTTTCATCATCAATGTTACAGTAATAAAAGTACCGTTGAACATGTTGATCTTTGGTTAAAGAAAAAATAATAATAAAAGTAATATTGAAATGAACTAATTACTAATGTGTGAAAAACACAATTTCTATAATTTATATATGTCATAAATTAATTATATTACTTTAACTTTAATACTTTTATATAAAAATATTAATTTAAAATTGGTCAACGGTCGTAAATGAACCCCAAACATATCAAAGTAAAAAGTCATTGGCAACCAAATTTTAAACATGCGGGTGGGTATAGTATATAATAATGTAGTATGTAAACCCCGGGGTTGGTCCGGTGATAGATAATCGAGCGGCAAGTCTGGGTTCGACTGAGAGTTCTGTAGGTTAAATCTTGGCACTTGTAGTAACCTACTTGGGCACGCTTTTTACCACTTTGTGCGATTTCTTGGAGTAGAGCGGATTAATCAAGATCAAGGTGTGTACAAGTTGATCTGAACTTGAACACCGCTCCGTGAAGACAAATTTTTTTTAATAAATATAGTGTGAAGGTGCAAAATTTGTGTGGGCCATAATTCAATTTAACTTTTGAGAGGGTCTTTCACGTGAGTCCACAAAGTGGAGAGTGGAGACTAATGGGAATGACTGAATTATAATTAGAAAAGTATTTCACCCTCTCTCTCATACGGAAAAGTTGTTTGCAACGGATCGAAGAAGGTTTAGTTTTAGAGGTATATTTATATACGGTGATTTTGTTTTTATTCATATTTTTTATCGGTTTATCTATTTTTAAATTGTCAAAATATTTTTATCAATCTAAACAAAAGTGCCTCTATGAAAATTGGTAAATATATCCAGTCAATTTATATTTAGATACAAATAAATATTTCTTTTAAAAATTAGATTCCTATATGCTTCCTTGTTTAGATAAACATCATAATATTTTCTACTTCCAACTCTACCGATTGAGATCCAAAATGGTGATCACAAGGGCGAAGAAATGAAGTGTAGAAAGTCTATATCCGTTCTTGTGAGGTAAGAAAAAGTACTAGCGTCTGATGTTATAATTAAGGGACAACTTATAAGAGTATCTCCAACGGTATAATCAAAATAACAATTACAATAAATTTTAGCAATGTTGGCTAAAAATCAAATTGATTAATTTGTGGACGATTCAAATTCAAATTTGGTTATTAAGAAAAAATAATCATTGGAGGCCGGAGCCGGTAGGAGGGGGGGGGGAGGGGGGGCTTACTATACATTGTTAATTTTAATAGTTTACTAAATAGATATTCAAAAATTATTTTTATTATTCAATTTTGGTTATTCTATTAGAGATGCTCTAACCATGGTGACTATGAAAAGCTTCATACCAATGACTACGAAATTATAGTAAATGTGGTATTTTAGCACAATTTATTACCAACTTTTAATTTCAGAAGCTCAAGTCATGGTTGGCCACAACTATATAGTACGTACACAATGTCGATGAAAATTTCCATGTCGATGAAAATTTCCGAGTCGAGCACATTCTATTTACGACTCGAACTACATAGACATAGTAGTATATAATTTAGAAGTGACAATTTATCTCGTAGGTCTTGTGACAAGACGCCATATTACGTTAATTATTTGAAACTAACATGAACATGACTCACTTAAACATGGCACACGATACAACATACACAATTAAACAAAAAAATTTCCTCTCATAATGACACGATTAACAAAATGTAAGGTCAACAAATCTTAAATGAAGATATGCTGCTCATGCACATAATTTATACGCAGTAAGTACACGAAGAGATGAACAAGAAGAACACACAAATATTTGGTAAGGTTGATTTTCCCAGCTAATAGATAGTAGGTCTAGTTTACGCCCAACATTTGGTGATGAGTTGGGTACTTATTGATGGTGATGATGATTATGGGCAATAGATAGAATACAATTTGATGGCTAGATGTACTTGGATATTTTTTTAATGATTTGAATTGTTAAGAGCTAGCTCCCTTTTATAAATGCAAGGAACTGACTAGTACATGAATGTGAGATACCACTCTCCATGTTTGGGGGTAGTGGATATAGTGGCAGGTTGTTTATTGAGTAGTAGCGGAGTGGCAATTGGTTGTGGGATGTGATTGGTACACTTCATTGTGCTGCTGCCATGTGTCAGGTTTTAGTCACTCCTAGAGAGCTTTTATAACGAGTACGTAAGCCAAGAGCTCAACGCTTTGTATTGCTCGGACCTTGGACCAAATATTTTTATCCCCTTCACAAAATAACTCTAATTTCATGGCAGTTTCGTATCGCCATTTAATTTGGTCAAGTACGTTCACTATAAAACATGAAATCTTGCTAAGAATTGTGGACACGAAAATGATGTGAACACAACTTCTCGTGTCAATTTAATTTTGTTTCGAGGTGTGTAAGTATGTTGGTCCTAAAATTGCTTGTTGTTTAAAAGTGGTCATGGCGCCATGGCCATGGAGGAACTAAGGAATTTTTTTGTGTAGATTTGTTTGGCCAAAGCAAAACTTTTGCAAGTAAGCCATTAGATTAGAATTTTGTGGGGGACTTTAACCTTCCATATATTGAGCTTTAGAAGCCGGTGTGAAGATCCAGGAGAGGATGAAAAGGATCTATACATTTTTTATCTTTTATCGTGTGAAATAGTAGCGGCAGATAAATTTAATAATTTAAGTGGATATATCACATAAAAGGTAATAAATTTTATTATTATTAAAAAAATCAATAATTTGTTTTTTTTTTGGTAAGTTGATTTGGCAAAGTAGGTAAATTTAATAACCAATGTGAATGAACTCTCAACAAATCTTTAAAATGTGGATAAAAACAGACAAAACACACTAATAGAAACAAACTCACCTATTTATAGATTCTACCGTCAAAAACTTTATCCCATCACAAACTTTGAACATAAAGATGTTACATGCATTATTTTTTGATATTGTTATTGTGTCAACCCATTTTTACAAAAAAAAAAAACTAAAACTTCAAAAAATAAATAAATTGCTACAATGATATTTTTGTAAGGTATTTTATAAGCTATTGTGTGAATTTTGAAATAACCAATAATATTTCAACACTTGTTACCTATTAATCAAATAATTTTTTATTATTTTTTATTGAAGTTTTCTATAAATAATTTTATAGTCACAATGGATCTTGATTTGTAGGTATTGATGAGTAGATTTCAAATATATAGTTTTTTTTATTAAAATCCATATTTTACATTTTAAGTTATTACATTTTCAAATTTTATTTAAAAATGAAAAGAGAGAAAGTTGTCTTGGCATTGTAAAATAAGAATATATTTTACACAAATTTTGATTTTAAAAGAACGCTAGATAAAACAAAATTAGAAGTTCTATAAATTTTATACAAAAAAAAATAGAAAATATTGTTGCAGATAATAGCATTGATGGTTTAACATTGGGTAGAGTTATTTAAGTAATTACTAAAATAAAATAAATAATAAAACGTTTATGGTAATTCTTTCGATAAAAATTAAGAGGCATTTTAACCACTAGTAAAGCTCTATCATATTTTTAAAATACTTATTTTATTCTTGAATTTTTATTTTAAAGAGTCTATTTTATACTTGAAATTTTTGTTTTTTTTGATAAAAAAGTTTGCTTGCAAGCTTTCAAACCCTCTCTCGCTACATACCCAGTTATATCATACTTGACTGTTAAATCATTTTTCATTTTTATTTAATTTTTATTCAAGTTATATATATGCACCACAGAAAAGCCAGTTGTATTATTAGTAAATTAGTGACCCACCTCCCACTATACTCTGTCTGAAACTCAAATTTTACGCAACTCCATACTTTGATAAAAGTTAGAGAACTGCATTGCAGAATCAGCTTTTATTAATTGTCGCACCCACCGTTTCTTTTATTTATTATTAACATTATTATTCCCTTTTTTTTTTCTTTTCTTCTTAAAAAAAAGAGTTAAATCTGAGATTCCTTACTAAGATTGTAAAGTGCGAACTCTTAAACCTTACTAAGATTGGAAATTGAGATTCTTTCCATTTCCTAGTGGATGATTGTCCTAATTAAGCTAGTCTATTTTTAATTTTTTTGACGTAAATCTGAATCATGCAAGTGGATTAATCTCGTCGTAATCATAGATATAGTAGTGGCCGAAAAGTATAGATTATTTTAGTAACTTAGTGTCAAATATGTGAGGGCAATTCTACAAGTCGCGATTGAGTGGCAATAAGGAGCCATCTTAGGTTTAACGTTATTTTTTAAAATTAGCTTGTTTTTGCTACTAATTTTGAGGAATTTTTTTTTAAAAATAAATAATGGTATAAAACTTTGCCCACCTTATTTTAAGAAAAAAAATTACTCCTTTTACCCACCTTATTATAAATATTGTGCATCAACTTTTGTCACTCCTATCTTATACTGTAATTTAGTTTGTGCCCCTTCACATTAATATGACAACGAAGAAGCAATACTTTAGCATACGACGTCAATCTTTCCTTTCTAATAAGTGTGCGCTTAATAATTTCATTACAACAAATGCTTGTAAAATTCACTTAACAAAAACTATTCCATGTACACGTGTTCTGTAAGAATTAAAGCAGACAAAAAGCGTCTATAAAGCTGCCGAAGTAAATAAAAGTTCTGTATTAGGAGCCAGTTATTAATTTGGTACGTAAAGCATTACACAAGTTCTATATAAGAACAGTTCAAATAAATTATCAATTGCAATGGAAGAATAGAATTATATAACAAACATAAACTTCTTTTCAACAAACATCAAATCAAGCGGGGGACATAATCAATTAAACAACAACAAGGGCTCAATTTTTTTAAGATTGAAATGCCATGAACAACAACCTATATCTCCTAAGAATTTCTACTAATTTTGAATATTACAGTGACCTCTGCTCCAGTTTGTAAACTTAGTCCAGAAACTAACGTCTCTGGTGTTCCCTTCTCTCCGCTTGGTTCAAGCTCTCCAAGCCTATCAACAAATGGCATACAATCCTTCGTTTTGTATGGTTTTCGAAATATTCTCGAGAACTCGCAGCATTCTTGAACCTAGCACCTTTGTTTGTGGCCATTTTTTGGGGTATGGTTAGGTGTGGAAGAGAAGACGTAGCAATAATCAATTTTATTTTTGATGCAGGGAGTGAACTGAAGAGAGAGCGAGGTGTTTGGTTTCATTGAAGTGAAACTAATTCCGAATCGGATATTCAATTGGTATCCGATTATTGGGGAACGTGTAGGGAATTAGGGCAGCAAACATGCATCACATACAAAAATTTCTGCACTAATCATTAAACCCTAGGATCTATACAGTCCAATAAAATCGACAGAAGACATACCTTGTGGAGATTTCGAGTTTGTGAAACGAACACGATGGATCAGATCCTTCTATTGTTGTCGTTCTAGTGTAGAAAATACGACGCCTCTACGGTATGCACACACGGACGAGATCAGATCATTGCTTGGTGTACTAGCGCCGTTTTTGGGTTCTTCGGGTTTTTGGGTTCTTCTTACACAAATGAACCCTCCACCTATTTATAGGGGAGGCCTCCCTTAATGGACGGTCATGATCAAATCAATCCAATGGTCTAGATTTACATTCCAGAACTTTCTATACAAATATCTCTAACTAGAATACTCTAGAATAATCTACCAAGATTATTTACAACTAGGCTATTCTAGAAAGTTCTACATCTAGGTCCTTCTAGAATACTCTAGAAGGTTGGAGGCTCTTCTCCATAATTCCATAAGGTTCTAGAAAATTCCGTAAGTCTCCATAACGTTCTGTAAGGTTCTGGAAAATTCTGTAAGCCTCCATAACGTTCCGTCAACGGTCAAGAAGAACAAAGGTTCCCTTTTAAAGGGGAACCCTAGTGAGAACCCTAGGCAACAAACGAATTAGGCCCAAGTCCAACTTGGCCCGTTTTCAATTCGTTTTTGATCTAACTCGTTTTGGTGTGCGACCCTGTAGGTTTATACTCTTTGGCAATATAATTAAAAGCCCGTTTTATTATACAAATAGTAAGCGGTTTCTAGTAAAAATTTACTATTACCCAAAAGGGTATAAAGGTCAAAACGACACAACCTTAAATTGATATACCACATATTAACTCATTTTGACAACCGATATCTAGATTGAACACAAGACTAGGCAAGTGTCATTCTTGCATAGTTCAATCTTTATTTCGTGATCTCTAAGTATAATTAATCTTATACAAATGACACCTCATTTGTGCATGGCCATGCAAATATTAATTATACTTATCAAGGGGCCCAAAGATATCTCTCTCATTATATGAGAGTGACAAATCTCATCTTGATCAATCACATACCTCTACATAGTTTATAGTATGCTTGATCATCATCTTTATAATTACTCGGTCAAGAGCAATGTTTGATGATGCCTGACATGCTAATCCCTATGTTGGTAACCATGACGATCTCAGGTCTGAGGATAATACGATATCACTAATGGGGAACATCACTGATGACATTATATAACACTCCTCGCAGTGTCCCCAAAAAGGGTCGGTCCAATACTTTGTTCCCTAACAAGTATCAGCGTGTTCAACTTGATATCTCCATATACATGACTTGTGGAACATAGTCATCAACTGACCCATACTCTAATCATTATATCAATGTGATCCTAGATTATTGACACATGATTAGGGACATCTAAATAATATTATTATAACATTACTAGCATCCCACAATCAAGTCACGTACTTGATAAACTAGTATTAATATATATATTATTTATTAGAGAATATAAAGTAAAATCAAATAAACTTTATTAATGACAATAAGCATAAGATAGCCAAGTACAAATCATAATCTATGAATAGTCCTAGGACATATCTCTTTCAGTCTCCCACTTGTACTAGGACCATTCATTCATAAAACGAATGCCTAGTGCACTAAAATGACGATCATGTTTAGATTAAGAAAGTGGCTTGGTCAAAGGATCAGCTACATTCTCGTCTGTGGGAACTTTGCATATCTTTACATCACCATTACTGATAAACTCACGAATGAGGTGATAACGTCTCTGAATATGTTTGGACTTTTGGTGTGACCTTGGCTCTTTAGCCTGAGCAATAGCTCCATTGTTGTCACAATACAAATCCACTGGATTGGTGCTACTAGGAATGACACCAAGTTCAGTGATAAACTTATTTATCCATACTGCTTCCTTTGCTGCTTCTGAAGCAGCAACATATTCAGCTCTGTTGTAGAATCAGCGACTGTGGCTTGCTTAGAACTCTTCCAATTCACAGCTCCACCGTTGAGACAAAACACAAAACCGGATTGTGATATGAAATCATCCTTATCTGACTGAAAACCAGAATCAGTGTATCCATTTACAACCAACTCTTCTTCCCCACCATAAATCAAGAATATATCCCTAGTTCTTCTTAAGTACTTGAGGATATTCTTGACAGCGGTCCAGTGACTCTCACCTGGATCTGACTGGTATATGCTAGTCACGCTCAATGCACATGCTACATCGGGACGAGTACACAACATAGCGTACATGATAGAACCTATAGCCGAAGCATATGGGATTCTACTCATGCGATCTCGCTCATCTTGTGTCTGAGGACACTGAGTCTTGCTGAGTGTTGTACCATGTGTCATTGGCAAGAACCCTCTTTTAGAGTCTTGCATGTTGATCCTACGTAAAACTTTGTCAATGTAATTACTTTGACTCGGTCCTATTAGTTTTCTTGATCTATCTCTATAGATCTTGATCCCTAATATGTAGGCTGCCTCGCCTAAATCTTTCATTGAGAAATATTTTCCCAACCAGGTCTTAACAGACTCAAGCATAGGAATATCATTCCCAATGAGTAGTATGTCATCTACATACAATACCAGAAATACTATCGCGCTCCCACTAGTTTTCTTGTATACACAAGGTTCCTCTTCGTTTTTTCTGAAATCAAACTCTTTGATAGTTTCATCGAAACGAAGATTCCAGCTCCAAAATGCTTGCTTAAGACCATATATGGATCTCTTAAGCTTGCATACCTTGTTAGCATTTCTTGGATCGACAAAACCTTCAGGTTGTGTCATGTACACATCCTCTTCAAGGTATCCATTGAGGAAAGCAGTTTTGACATCTATTTGCCATATTTCATAGTCATAATATGTGGCAATGCTTAAAAGGATCCGGATTGATTTAAACATGGCAACTGGCGAAAAGGATTCATCATAGTCAATACCATGGATTTGTCGATATCCTTTCGTAACCAATCGAGCTTTATAGACATCGATCTTGCCATCCTTATCAATCTTAATTTTGAAAACCCATTTGCAACCTATGGCTCTACAGCCATTTGGCATGTCAACCAAGTCCCATACTTGATTGTCATGCATGGATTTCATTTCGGATTTCATAGCTTCTAGCCATTTCTCGAAACTAGAACTTTCCATTGCTTCTTTGGAAGTCAAGGGCTCAATGTTGTCTAACAACACTATGTCTTGCTCATCTGAGACGAAAAGTGATAATCTATCAGGTTCGCGACGTGGCCTATTTGACCTTCGTAAGATTGTAACTTCTTCAGGAGTTTCTGCAACTATTTGCATACTTTGTTGAGCCTCTTCATTAAGATTATTGTCATCTCGAATTTCTTCAAGATGTATCGTGCTCCCACTATTTTCTTTGGAAAGAAATTCTCTTTCTAAGAAAACTCCATTCCGAGCTACAAACACTTTGTTCTCGATTGGATTATAGAAATAATATCCTTTAGTTTCCTTAGCATATCCTACGAAGAAGCATTTATCAGATTTGGGTTCCAATTTAGTTGTGATTAGTCGTCTGACAAAAACGTCACAACCCCAAATCTTTAGAAAAGACAGACTTGGAACCTTTCCAGTCCATAACTCGTCATTGATCGAACCATGTCTAACAGTATTCGATTTCTCCTTTCAGATACACCATTCCATTGTGGTGTTCCTGGTGGAGTAAGTTGTGAAACAATTCCACAACTCTTAAGATGATCATTAAATTCTTGGCTTAAGTATTCTCCTCCTCGATCTGATCGAAGAGCTTTAATAGTCTTGCCAAGTTGATTTTGTACCTCATTTTGAAATTCCTTGAACTTTTCAAAAGATTCCGATTTATGTTTTATCAAGTAAACATAACCATATCTACTGAAATCATCAGTAAATGTGATAAAGTACTGATATCCTCCTCTGGCGGTTGTGTTTAGTGGTCCACATACATCAGTATGAATGAGGGCCAAAAGATCACTTGCCCTATCATTTTTACCATTGAAAGGGCTCTTAGTCATCCTTCCCAATAAACAAGATTCACATCGTTCAAAAGACTGAAAATCAAATGAATTTAGAAGACCATCTTTATGGAGCTTCACCATGCGTTTCTCATTTATATGGCCTAAGCGACAATGCCATAAATAAGTAGGATTCGAATCATCAGACTTGATTCTTTTGTTACTTACATTATATACAGGTATTTCAAGATTTAGAATATAAAGACCATCCAATAATTGTCCAAAACCATAGTGCATATTATTCAAAGAAAATGAACAACGTTTGTCCTTAAAAATGAATTCAAAACCTTCTTTGTCTAACAAAGAAATAGAAATAATGTTTCTGCTAAAAGCAAGCACATAGTAACAATTATTTAATCCTAAAATCAATCCTGAAGGCAAAGGAATCTCAAATGTTCCTACAGCTAGAGCGGCAACTTTTGCTCGATTTCCAACGCGTAGGTCCACTTCTCATTTAGCCAGCTTCCTACTCCTTTTGAGTCCCTGTACATTTGCGCAAATGTGAGATGCACTTCCAGTATCTAATACCCAAGAAGTAGAAGAAGTTGAAGTAACATTTACTTCTATAACGTAAGTACCTGAAGACGAAGGGGCTAGTCCCTTCTTTTTGTCGTCAAGATACTTCTTACAGTTTCTCTTCCAATGACCCTTCTCATTGCAGTGAAAGCATACCATTTCAGCTTGTGGATTAGGCTTTGGCTCAGAACTTGGCTTCTTGTTCTTCCAGTTCTTAACTGGAGCTTTACCCTTGCCTTTGGCATTGGATTTTCCTTTGCCATTTCCACCTTTCTTGAAACCCTTTCCCTTTTGAACCATCAGAACATTATTCTTACTTTTCTTAACAATGTTCTACTCAGCTGTTTTCAGCATCCCATGCATCTCAGTTAATGTCTTCTCCATGCTGTGCATATTGAAGTTCATAATAAACCCATCATATGACTCAGGCAGCGATTGGAGAATGACATCAGTGGCCAACTCTTGGCTAATGGTTGTCCCCAACCTTTCTAAGTGATCAATGTACCCAATCATTTTGAGTACATGAGGACTGACTGAGCCTCCCTCGGGAAGCTTGCATGAAAACAAAGACTTAGTAGTCTCGAAGCGTTCGACTCGAGCTTGTTCCTGAAACAAACTCTTCAGTTCCTTAACCATGTCGAAATCATTCATATTTTCAAATTGCTTCTGCAGATCAGCATTCATGCTAGCAAGCATGAGACATGAAACATCTAAATCATCATTTAGATGCTTCTGATATGCGTCTTTCTGTGCACGAGGGGCATTAGCTGCTGGTTCTTCCTCAGGAATGGCATTTTCAAGAATATAATCTTTCCTTTCCCTGCTTGAGAACAATTCTCAGATTCCTAAACCAGTCTAGGAAGTTGGTTGTATTTAGTTTTGTTTTTTTTTCTCAAGGATAGATCGCAACGAAAAAGAAGTTGTGTTATTGTTCGTCATCTATCTACAGCAAAATAACATATGCAAACGTTTAATATGCTTATTTTAAATAAAACTCCTACTATGTCTCACATGCAATTGTCCCAATAGGATATAGTAGGTCCAAGATCCATATTACACAAGGTATTAAGAAAGCTTTGGCTTTTCACTTAAACTTTGTTAATTTTGTAAGCAACATTTGTTAATTACATTCTATGCAACACTTGGTTTGTTGAGTTTTACATCTTATGTTTCGGCTTCTCAACACTTTGCCTCAAGGCCCAAAACCGTTTTGATGGCCTTGTGAAATCAAACCAACACTTTTCTGACTTATGGATGTCCGACTTCCATACTATTAATTTATGATGATCTAAGATAACCCCATTTTGGCAGGCGTCTTCTATAATAATCATAAAATTAATAGTTATCAGTGTTGGAAAGGCACAAACAATTTCTTTTGTTCTAGGGACATAATTATGTAGTCTTATAATAATACAACATAATATTTAAAGAAGCATAAAGCAATAAATATATGATATAGCATGGCTAAAGATTTAAAGCTACTAATTAACTTTGCTTTCCATGGCTAAAGAACCCTTTAGCCGTGATCTTATCAGGTCCATAGCAATTGCGTAAACCCTAACAGAACGATTCTGACATGCTTGTATGATAATTGCGGAATTAAAATCATGACAGCATAAAGATTTTAATCAAATAACATGCCAAAAGATGAACCCTAATCGAAACTGTTTAAACACAATCATAAACATGTCGATAACAGTCACCCAGTAATTGCATTTTTGACATATCAGATCTCTATTAATCAGATTTTAAATTAGCATATCATATATGTAAACTGATTAACGAAAATAAAAACATGCTACAGAAAACGATTAATCCATTAATCGATATTAATAAAACCTAGCATGATACTATAACCCGAATATGATTTTAATCGAAATTTAAAACAGGAACATATCTTCATGTTATAAAACGACGATAACCATGATCGAAAATTAAAGAACAGTAAATAACCTTCCTCTGATACCACTGTAGGGAATTAGGGCAGCAAACATGCATCACATACAAAAATTTCTGCACTAATCATTAAACCCTAGGATCTATACAGTCCAATAAAATCGACAGAAGACATACCTTGTGGAGATTTCGAGTTTGTGAAACGAACACGATGGATCAAATCCTTCTATTGTTGTCGTTCTAGCGTAGAAAATACAACACCTCTACGGTATGCACACACGGACGAGATCAAATCCTTGCTTGGTGTACTAGCGCCGTTTTTGGGTTCTTCGGGTTTTTGGGTTCTTCTTACATAAATGAACCCTCCACCTATTTATAGGGGAGGCCTCCCTTAATGGACGGTCATGATCAAATCAATCCAATGGTCTAGATTTACATTCCAGAACTTTCTATACAAATATCTCTAACTAGAATACTCTAGAATAATCTACCAAGATTATTTACAACTAGGCTATTCTAGAAAGTTCTACATCTAGGTCCTTCTAGAATACTCTAGAAGGTTGGAGGCTCTTCTCCATAATTCCATAAGGTTCTAGAAAATTCCGTAAGCCTCCATAACGTTCCGTAAGGTTCTGGAAAATTCCGTAAGCCTCCATAACGTTTCGCAAGGTTCTGGAAAATTCCGTAAGCCTCCATAACGTTTCGCAAGGTTCTGGAAAATTCCGTAAGCCTCTGGAAAATTCCGTAAGCCTCCATAACGTTCCGTAAGGTTCTGGAAAATTCCGTAAGCCTCCATAACGTTCCGTCAACGGTCAAGAAGAACAAAGGTTCCCTTTTAAAGGGGAACCCTAGTGAGAACCCTAGGCAACAAACGAATTAGGCCCAAGTCCAACTTGGCCCGTTTTCAATTCGTTTTTGATCCAACTCGTTTTGGTGTGCGACCCTGTAGGTTTATACTCTTTGGCAGTATAATTAAAAGCCCGTTTTATTATACAAATAGTAAGCGGTTTCTAGTAAAAATTTACTATTACCCAAAAGGGTATAAAGGTCAAAACGACACAACCTTAAATTGATATACCACATATTAACTCCTTTTGACAACCGATATCTAGATTGAACACAAGACTAGGCAAGTGTCATTCGTGCATAGTTCAATATTTATTTCGTGATCTCTAAGTATAATTAATCTTATACAAATGACACCTCATTTGTGCATGGCCATGCAAATATTAATTATACTTATCAAGGGGTCCAAAGATATCTCTCTCATTATATGAGAGTGACAAATCCCATCTTGATCAATCACATACCTCTACATAGTTTATAGTATGCTTGATAATCATCTTTATAATTACTCGGTCAAGAGCAATGTTTGATGATGCCTGACATGCTAATCCCTATGTTGGTAACCATGACGATCTTAGGTCTGAGGATAATACGATATCACTAATGGGGAACATCACTGATGACATTATATAACACTCCTCGCAGTGTCCCCAAAGCGGGTCGGTCCAATACTTTGTTCCCTAACAAGTATCAGTGTGTTCAACTTGATATCTCCATATCCATGACTTGTGGAACATAGTCATCAGCTGACCCATACTCTAATCATTATATCAATGTGATCCTAGATTATTGACACGTGATTAGGGACATCTAAATAATATTATTATAACATTACTAGCATCCCACAATCAAGTCACGTACTTGATAAACTAGTATTAATATATATATTATTTATTAGAGAATATAAAGTAAAATCAAATAAACTTTATTAATGACAATAAGCATAAGATATCCAAGTACAAATCATAATCTATGAATAGTCATAGGACATATCTCTTTCAGAACGGTGCTAAGGAATTTGGAGGCTTCCTTCACCCAAGCCATCTTTTCAAAATCCTGCTCGTAAACTGAAATTTCTTTCTCCTGAATAACAATCAACCATAAAGAGCTGCCGTTCCACGTCACTATCTGAAGATTCGAACCTGGAGTGGGTTGAATGTCGTTGACATCCATTTGAAGTGACAGGAACAATGACCTCTCACTCTACCTCACCAATAATCCAATTACTTGCGGAAATAGCAGCCTGTGGGTAATCCATGCATAATTCATAAATTAAGTCTAGACACAATCAATTGGGATTTGGGGTGAGCAAAAAAGATCTATTCATATACTACATTTTCCACAAGAAGGGTGTGTGTGGCAGTGGGGGGGGTTCGGGGTGGGGTGGGGGGGTGGAGATTGAGGTAGACAAGGGGAAAGTAGGTTTAGACTAGGGAGGAATGGTGAGTAAGAGATACAGAAACAGGTCCTATTTATACTATTTTAGGCTCTTTGTATTGAGAAGGTGGATTTATGAATACCAGGCTTGGATTTGCATTGCTGTAACATCAAATGGTATTGGATTGCAATATTATTTAAACAAATGGTATTTTATTAACATTTAAAGAAATAATATTGGATTGCAGTAATATTGGCCATATATTTGCGCAATTAGATTTCCATTATCTCTGCAAGAGGAAAATACCATATATACAAGCCACTCCTATCCTATCAAGCATTGCCACTGGTATGGGTGTCATACCGAGAAGATATGGATATGTTTACATTGCAGATTTCAAAGTGTTATGACACAACGGGAAGGATGCCAAACTAAATATTTTTTTCATTTTTTGCAATTACACATGCAATTTTATATATTACGTGGTCTTAAAATTTTATTATCAGAAGTCAAATACGTCACGAGCTAAAGCCCACCCCATGAAAACTGAAACCACACTGTTAGTGCTTATTTAACAGTCGAACATAAATTAATGTAGCCCAGCCCTCTTTGGATTTCAAGCCAAGTCACCAAAAGCATAGTCTTTTTGCCCACGCCATAAACTTTTTGATTTGATTTCTTAGAGAACATCATTTGTGATACTTATTAACTAGCATGCAACCTGTGCAATGCACGAGTGCTTTACAATCTACTCTTTTAATGTGCAATACATATATTAGTATTAAAGATTAGAGCAATCGGTTAACAAATTTTGGAACAAAAAGAAATTCTCAAATTAGCATATTTGAACTATAAGTAAGCAAACAATGTCAAAAAGTGAGTGTAGGTCATACATGTGAAAGTTGAACTGCCATTTAAAACAATCTATTAAAATGAAGTACATATTGTATTCAAATTTGGGTATAACTATATAACAAATTTTAAGATTTTTTCTCTCTTTTCACCAAATTAAAAAGCTCTATCCTCGTCCCCCTAGTCCAAATCCAACTTCATCATAAATCCTAGCAAGGGAAATTCGTGCAAACCTCTTCCTTTATTACTCATTGAAAAAATAAAGCTTTGTTCAAGCTTTGGGCTTCAGTTATATCATCGTAACATTAAATCAATCCTATGTCTATATATATATATATATGCTCTTGCATAATCATCAAAGTCTTCAGCATTAAACTCAGTATCAAACAACTTCAGTAAAAAAAACACAACTTCAGTGAAAATTATTTAAAAAGAAGCAAAATAAAGCAAAAAAGAAAAAGGTTAATAAGGAAAAAGAAAAAAGTTAAGTGAAACCTTCACTTGATAGCCATACTTTTATTAATACAAATAAGATAATGAGAAATGGGTCAGCTATGAACTTGTTTTGTGACGCCCCGAATCCCATCAAGAGGTTTAGACTTCTAGGACCCGGTTAATCACAGTGTCGTTGGCGACGGCGGGTGAAATGTATGAAAAATACAACTTTCAAAAACTTTTTCTTATAATACCATATTTAAAACCACATTGTCTTTAAAGCTTCTTTTTAGAAAATTCTAGCTTGTGGAGTCGGTTTTCTCAGTACACCAATTTTTGAATAGTAATATTAATTTAGTACAAACTTTTCTCATTTAATCACAATTTAAAACCACTCCACATCTGAAATGTTTTACCAAAATTCGACTTGAATTATAGAGTACATCAAATTCAAAGTCCAGTTCTTTGTTTAAAGAGTCCGTACACAAATACATTTGCACATAAATCCAATTTACATACAACTCAGTCCTTATCGTACGGAGTAAAAATATTATGTACTTCAGAGGCATCTAGAACGGAGAATCACTCGCCACCCTAAAATTCCACCTGCAAAACTGTTTGAAAACAGGAGTGAGCTAAAACTGGGCTTAGTGGGAACTAATATAAAAAAAATTATAGAAAGGACACCTTGCCATCACACATGTGCGTGCCTTTATAATAAAATAGAATACATATTTTTTAATAATGCAAATAGTGCAATGCAGCCGCATACATGCATGCCGAACCCCATTAGGATACACATCCTATACACCGAAAGCTGACTAACTTAGCTAGCCATATTCACCCCTAAATTCCATAAATGTGTCACTGTAAGATATCTCATAACACTAGGGAAAATGGACTTATTTTTACCTTATCGGTAACTAATTTCATACTACCCTAATAGGCGGCATAGAACATCGTTAAGTGAGCACACAGTCTTTTGAAAAAAGGAAAAATAAGCACATATTAAAATTCAATATTCGAATACAAGAGGCTACACAGTTGCTAAAAAGATAACAGGAGTGCATTAGTGGTAGATGGTAGGATTTGTTTGGTTTACCATTCTCAACACTCCATTCCTCTGTTGTATTCACATTTCCGTCAAATACAAGCCTTTCCAATCGTGCTACAAGGCTGTTAGCAAAAACACTCAAACTTTGGTTCTCTCTTCTTAAGCTCTCTACTTCCTTCCCCTACTCTACCGATAAGCACCAAAAACTATTATTTATAATTCTCCAAATGCCTAACTTTAAGTGTCAAAAATTGCATTATGTTATCTAATGTTGACATTTAGTTGTATTGTAGGTCTTAGTCTCAATTGATGTAATTAAATGCTTAACTTTATTGAATATGCGAGACAGGACACCTGAAGTGGCTTTGATAGTTTTTAAAGCATAACTTTTTGCTCAGAACTCTGAATCATGCCTTTCTTGAGCCTAAAATTAAGAGAATTTCGAGAGTTACAAATTTCCAATTCAACACTTTTCCAAATTCGGCCATCTTTAAATCCTAAATTGCATTATAAAATTTCGGTAGTAAAAGAAAAAAAAAAGAAAATATTCCAAAAGTGTGTGGTGCCCACTCTCATATTTCAAACACTCAACCCATAACCCAACACTCCACTTCCTAGACAATGTCTACAATATTCTCGTACACACTCCATTCCCCCTCACCCGATTGTTACTTTCATGATTATGTTTTTCTCCCATTTCTCATATATATTGATTCATATTTGGCCAAGATACTACATGAGAGTTTTGAAGAAAAGAGGAGAGCTTGGAGAAAGAGAGTTTGTAGTAGAGAGAGAAAATATTTGAGTGCTACATATTTTTCTTCTTCTTTTATTATTATTTCATTTGGTGAAGAAGACAAGATTGTAGAGTGTTGAGAGAAATTCTTTTACTCACATATTTGGAGATATTTAAGGAGCTATTTTATTATTTATTTTATTCTTCTATCTTTATGGAAGGCTAATCTCCCTTTCAAGGGGATAGATGAAGTCCCATTTTTATTTGTGATTTAAAATTTTATAATATTGCATAAATATACTCATTTGCAATTTTTTTAAGTAAGATCTTTGGATTATTCTACTGATCCCATTTTGGTTTTTATACTTGACTTAAGAGATGAGCTACATACCATAAGATTTTCTTAAGTTCATTTTATTTTCCAAATTTATCTTCTAGTTCTTGAGTGTTAATGTGAGTGAGTGACAACCTTATATTATTATTATTTTTAAAAAGAAGAAAATATAAATCTTAAAAGGAAAAATCTCTTATAAACAAATAAATTGTCAAATACTATTTGGTTAGCTTTTGGGTTCACTCTATATACCATAGGTGATTCCATTTAATCAAACTAGTGTAAAATTTATTTTGGGTATATACGTGCAATAATATATATTATTCTATATCCATTGATAATTTTGTGGTGGATTGTTAACTCTTGACATCCCTACACTTTATTTTTCTAAAACAACTTTCTCCACTTTTATTACATTTTATTAGTATTAAAATTATTCTTAAGAAAAGTAAGCATTTCTCAAAGATAAAAAAAAATAGTTTTTATTCTAATTCTATTTTTTTCTCAATTTTGTTTTCATTGATTCCTAAACAACTCTCGTGGATTTGACCCCTTATTACTACTATCTACGTTATTAATATATTTTGTAGATAAGGATTTTTGATCAAGGTATTTTTAGCGACGAAGATAGCCCCCTATCACCTACCCACCGCCTACCTATGGTCTAACTATTAAATCATGCGTGAGAATATAAGCAAATCTCTGTTTCCAAAGCTTCTATATCACCGTCAGCACTCGGCACCATCAGCTCAGTAGCGGAAGCATTAACTTTTCTCTTCGAGCCAAGCAAATATGATGATGCTCCTGTGCTATATCTATTTCAAATCACAATCACCACAGGTTAGCTTCGACTCCGGCTTCGTCTTCTTCTCCTCTAACGGCTTTTTCAAGTTTAAACAGGATTAGGGTGCAAAACCCTAATCAATCTTTGTCTCTCTCAATCTCATCCACCAAAGATCAATTTCCTGCGCTGCCTCTTCTACATATGACAAATTTTTCGTTTATGAAAAAAATGCAAGAGCACTACCTTGAGCTTGAACATAGGGTTCTTCTCCTTCAAGACTCCAATGAAGAAATTTGCCAAGAATTCGGTACTTTCAAGGAGTGTGTGGAGACTTGGAATAAAAAGACCGATGCTAAGCTTGCAAACATTCAAAAAATGATCGAAAACGTACAAAAGTGAAAATGTCATCGTTATAGTGTGTATATTATGGCTTCTTTGTGGGCTTTTACCTTTAAGAGCTTTGATTACTTTCAATCTCAAAAATTCTTATTGGAAAGTTGCTATATTTTGAAAGATGGTCAACTATGTCCGAAACAAATGTTCTTTTGGAGGGGTTTCACTTTGATTCGAGGGATGACTCATTGCAGGAATCCATGGTGTTAAATGGTTGAGTTTTTTATTTTTTTAATTTTTTTTATTAGGGGATTCTAGTCTTTATGGAGTTTGTGGTTTTTCTTTTTTTCCTTTTTCTTTTTGGGTCTTTCGGTTGTGGATTTCTTGTCGACTTCTATTTTCCCCGCTTGTTTCTTATTAAAAAGAAATAGTTCGTTTATTATTATGTAGTGTTTTTTTTTTATGAAATTTGAAACTTTATTAGATCAGGAGGATAAAAAAGACACGATATACACTGAGTAAAAACCAAGAAACTTCAAATGGATAAGTTTCCCTTTGTTAGCCATATACTAGTCACACAATTTACACGCAGAAACATTTGGTTCCTATCATAAGCAACTGAGTTACATGCATAAAGCTTCAACTTGGATTGGAAATGGCAGTCCTGTTACTAGCACAAGTATGATAATGTAGACCCGCATAAAAATGTAAAATATATTGCGTCATAAAACTTCTTGAGGTGAGCACACAGTCTTCTAAAAAAGAGAAAAACAAGCATATATTAAAAAGCATTATCCAAATACAAGAGGCTACATAGTTGCTAAAAAGATAACAGGAATGCATTACTGATGGATGGTAGGATTTGTTTGGTTTACCATTCTCACCACTCCATTCCTCTGTTGCATTCACATTTTCGTCAAATCCAAGTCGTTCCAATCGCGCTATAAGGCTATTAGCAAACTTCGGTTCTCTCTTCTTAAGCTCTCCACTCCCTTCTCCTACTCTACCCACCGCCTGCCTATAGTCTAACTGTTAAATCATGCATAAGAATATAAGCAAATCTCTCTTTCCAAAGCTTCTCTACCACCGTCGACACTTGGCACCATCAGCTCAATGGCGGAAGCATTAACTTTTCTCTTCAAGTTAAGTGAATATGATGATGCTCCTGCGCTATATCTATTTCAAATCATGATCACCACAGGTTAGCTTCGGCTTCGGCTTCGGCTTCGTCTTCTTCTTATTCTTCTTCACTAACAGCTTCTTTAAGTTCAAACATGATTTTAGTCCAAAACCATAATCAATCTTTGTCTTTCTTAGTTTCAGCCACCATAAATCAATTTCTAGCCATGCCTCATCCATATATGACAAATTTTTCATTTATAAAAAAAAATGCAGGAGCACTATCTTGAGCTTGAACATAAGGTTCTTCTCCTTCAAGACTCCAACGGAGAAATTTTCAGAGAATTTTGCACTTTTGAGGAATACGTGGAGACGTGGAAGAAAAAGACCGATGCCGAGATTGCAAACATTTGAAAAATGACTGAAAAGGTACAAAAGTTAAAATGTCATCGTTATAGTTTGTTTATTATGGCTTGTTTGTGGGCTTTTACCTCTAAGAGCTTTGGATTACTTTAAATCTCAAAAATTCTTATTGGAAAGCTGCTATGTTTTGAGAGATGGTCAATTGCGCCTGAAGCAAATGTTCTTTTGGAGGGGTTTCACTTTGATTCGAGGGGCGACTCATTGCAGGAATCCATGGTGTTAAGTGGTTGATTTTTTTTATATAGGAGATTCTAGTCTTTATGGAGTTTTTGGTTGTTCTTTTTTTTTTCTTTTTCTTTTTGTCTCTTTGGGTTATGGATTTTTTATCCACTTCCGTTTTTCCCGCTTGTTTTTTTATCAAAAAGAAGTAGTTTTTTAATTATATTTTATTATTTGTTTTGTGAAATTTGAAATTTTATTAGATCAAGATAAAAAAAGAGACGATATACACTGAGTAAAAACAAGAAAATGCAAAAATAGACGACTAACTATCCTATCATATGCTATACAAGTATAGACTAGCTACTCAATGCTCGCTGGAGCGATCTAGGATCTCCCCATCCATAACCAAAATGATATGTTCACATAATCCCCAATGTTTACACAGACCCTATTCTGTATTGTTATGAGTTTGTTTTGTCTGAGGATTTTTATCGTTTTGACCCCAAATTACAAATACAGCGTAATACTCCAATAATTCACTCTGAAAATACAAGAAGAAGATCCGGAGGATAAGAACCAAACATAATCTTGTAAATTTCGTAATCATAACCACAAGTTCGAGTGGATCCAAAAGCAGTTTAACAGTCAAGCATCTCACCTGGCGCTAAAGCACAACTGCAGTGTTGAATTTAACATGGTCGGGAGTGTTGCTGGAGTGAAACCTATTTTGCCTCGTAGATAGCAGTCTTTAAGAGGGGGAGGAATGTCCAATGACTAACGGAGATGAATCGTACAAAAAGGGGAAATGGATGAGTTTGTTTTGGGAGGGGAAGGGAGGAACGAGTCAAAGCGACGCAGGGCTGAATCTCTATGGATCGTGGCAGCAAGGTCACTATGCCTCTTACAATAAAATATCCCGTATTTTAGTCGTCTATAAAGGATTTTACTCACCTCTCGGCAGGATGTGCATTGCCACAATTATAATGGAATTATAACCTAATAAGATATCTTATTAGCCTCTGGTTTCAAAAGAGAATTGATTAAGTAAAAAAATTCAAAAAACAATATCATAGAAAACTGTTTAAAATCTTAGACATCGGTGGCTAGATTTTGAAAGCTTAATATCTGAATAGAAAACGATTGGATAAAGCATTGGGTGCAAATGGAGGATGATGAGAGGAAAATACTTATGGGATCCAAGTCCCACTGCCATAGTATTCTGACCTTGACATCCATGGTCCATCAAATAATGACTTTATATTAGAATAAGCAGAGTGATAGAGCAACGGTTGTGAAGCTCCATATAGAAACTTTAAATGGATATTAAGCGCTTTTAAAATTCATTAATATAAACATGAGGCTACTACCGCACAATATAGGGATACAACCATAATATCTCGCAGGGCTCCAACCCTGAATCAGTTGGGGCTCCAACCCTGAACTAATATTGGTACCCAATCATATGGTAGGGCTATAGCCCTCCTTAGTAAGGCTACAACCTTACAATCAATGTCAACATAGATATTTGGCTACAACATCAATCAACAACATGTATATACAACATAGATGTTACAACATCATTATCAATATCGTTCTAACACGTGTGATGGCATTAACATTAATATATTAATTCATCATTGATATATATATGTGTGTGTGTGTGTATCACAAGCCCACACAATTCATCACACATATAGAAATCAACATAAGGAGGTAAACATGTCAATCACATGGCATGGACAATGTAGTTCTTTTTTTTAACCTCATCATAATATCAATAATAAAGTATTGTGGCCAATAAACTTATTATCGCTTCCTCCGATTTAAGAATGTACTTCATAAGCATAACCGAGGTCATACAAGTTTAATTATCCATCATATTGATGTCACCACGTCCCATGTGCATTACAAAGCACATTAGTGCAAATCGTGTGATTCAACTCTAAGTTAATCATTATCGCACTTCTTAACGTATTTGGGCAATCTAATGTTAATGTATCTGCACTTCTAATTACGTATTCGAAGCCTAGCATGTCCCTTATGTGGTTCTTAGTTCCAGTTGTGAATAATATGCTATTTTCTTAATTATGTTTGTAATTAGAAGGATGATAACCCGGCTCTTAATCGGCGTCACCACATCACATGTTTTATGTTTATATCTAAGGCTCTATGTTTGTATTGTTATATATTTTGTATATTTTAAAATACAAAGTTGATAAGGTTTCTACATAATTCTAATTATTTAAAAGCTAATTGTATCTTGAAGTTTCTACACTCGTTTACATGGAAGTTTCTGTAAGATTGTATTCAAATTGGATTTATATTCTTTCATTCAATGTTTATCTTAAAATTTATCATGAAACTTCTACATAATTGTATTATTCAAAATTAATTAAGATTTCACATCCACCTCCTTAGATCACTTATAAATACAATGAGGTACTTGCTTATAGATGCTAAAAAAATGAGAGGAAAAACCAAGAGCGAAATAACACAACCCTTCCAAAACAATTTTGTGCCAGAGAAACATATAAAGCTATCCATAAGGATTCTATATTTGGGAGTGCACCCTTATAGAATCATAGTCGTTGTATCCTGGGGAGAAGACCTCACAAAAGTTTGTTTACACCGGGATATTATCCTAGAGGGGTGAAGTCTTCCCTTAAGGATAGTGCCAAGCACGCCTCGACTATTTTAGATATTTATTTTCGCCCACATCCATTTTCATTAAATTTCACCAACAATCTTAAGAGAAGAATATGAATGCTGCTTTAGTTGCTGCTCTTTCATTGCCAGACACGTCAAAAATTGAGCGTTTCGATGGAACTTATTTTCGGCGATGGCAAGAAAGGATATACTCAACATTAGATGTGCCGAATCTTGCTCAATATCTCACCCAACCAGAGCCTCAAGAAGGTTAAAAAAACTATGAGGTAACTATACTGAATTGGAAAAACGACAACAAGGTATGTCGCCACACGATTTTAAGCACTTTATCTAATGAGCTTTTTGATATTTATTGCTCATACAAATCTGCTTATGAAATTTGGGAAAGCTTGCATAAGAAATATGTAATAGAGGATGCTGGAAATCAAAAATATGTTATTGGGAATTTCTTAAAATTCCAAATGACTGAGGATAAATATATTTCAACTCAAATTAATGAATTTCATATGATACTTAATGACCTTCAAAATGAACACATAACTCTTCCTGAAGCTTTTATTGCCGGATGCTTGATTAAGAAACTACCAGACTCATGGAAAGATTATAAAAATAATATGAAACATAAAATAAAACAAATGAGTCTTGTAGATGTTGTCATACACATCCGGATAGAAGAACGGAATAGGAAAAGAGATATGTCTTCATTATAAAAAGAATTTCAATCCAAAGTCAATACTATAAAAGGGAGTTCCAGCAAACCTCGTGGTAATTTTCGCAAACATAATAACAAGCAAAACAATAAGAATTTTCAAGCTCAAAGTTTGGGATTTAAAAGAAAAGCAAAATGTTATGTTTGTGGAAAAGAATGTTATAAAGCTTTCCAGTGTAAGAATAGAAAAGATAACAAAAATAATCATCCTCCCAAAGTTAATACAGTTGAGGGAGAGGTCATTGCAGCTGTTGTCACTGAAGTAAACATGGTGGCTGAAAAGAAAAGTTGGATAGTTGATTCTAGAGCTACCAGACACGTCTGTGCTGATAGAGAATCATTCTTGAATTACACACCAATGAGAGAAGGTGAAGAACAAGTTTATATATGTGACTCAAGGCCTACCCCAGTTCTTGGCAAAGGAAATATTATTCTTAAGTTAACATCTGGAAAAACCCTTTCACTGGGTGATGTACTTCATGCTCCTGAGATCAGTAAAAATCTTATATTTGTGTTTTTGCTTGGAAATGCCGGTATCAAAATGTCACTCGAATGTCACAAATTAGTCCTAACTAAGAATGGTGTTTTTGTAGGAAAAGTGTATGCTAGTCAAGGACTATTTATATTAAATGTACAAGATACTATTGATAAAACTACCTCTTCTGCTTACATGGTTGATTCTACTGATATATGGCATGGTAGACTAGGTCATGTGAATTACTCCTATATTCAGAAAATGAGAGATTCTGGTTTGCTGTCTAATTTTTCTGACACTGAAATTAATAAATGTGAAATATGTACTGAATCAAAGTTTACTAAAAAGACATGTAAATCAGTACAAAGAGAAACTGAATTACTTTAGTTAATTCACACTAAACTAGGCGACTTAAAGCAAACCATGACCAGATGAGATAAGTTTTTTTATGTCACATTCATAGATGACTATTTAAGATACACAAAAGTACATTTATTAAGGCATAAAGATGAGGCAGGTAAGATGTTTGCAAAACATAAATCAGAAGTTGAAAATCAATTAAATAAGAAAATTAAAATATTAAGATCTGATAGGGGAGGTCAATATGAATCTAATATCTTCAATACATTTTATAAAGAATATGGCATAATTCATGAGACTACACCTCCATATTCACCTGAATCAAATGGGGTAGCAAAAAGGAAGAATATAACAGACAAAGAAATGGTAAATACAATTATAATTAGTTCTGGGGCACCACTGAACTTGTGGGGGGAAGCTATTATCTCTGCATGTTATATACAAAATAGAATACCCTATAAGAAAACCGGCAAGACACCATATGAATTACGGAAAGGTCATGCACCCAACCTTAATTATCTCAAAGTTTTGGGGTGTCTAGCTAAGGTTCAGATCCCATAACTTAAAAAGAGGAAATTGGTACCTAAAACTATTGATTGCATGTTTATAGGGTATGCCCAGAATAGTGCGGCTTATAGATTCTTAGTTTTACCAAATAGTTTGATTAAAGCTAATACTATCATGGAAACTAAGAATGCTGATTTCTTTGAGAATATATTTCCTATGAAAACAAAAATTAGTAAATCTATATCTTATCATGAACTTAATGAGAAACCTCCCAAAAATTCTGAAAGTGAATTAAGGAGAAGTAAAAGATTACGAAAAACAACCAATTTTAGAGATAATTTTCACATTTTTTAGTAGACAATGACTGACAAACTTATACTGAAGCAATAACATCCCCTGATTCAACCCACTAGAAAGAGGCAATCAAAAATGAATTAGAATCCATCTTATCTAATAATACATGGGAATTAGTTGATTTGCCTCCTGGTGCAAAACCTATTGGTAGAAGTGGGTTTGTAGGAGAAAGTTAAGGCCTGACGAGTCAATAGAAAAGTATAAAGCAAGATTGGTTGCTAAAGGGTTCAATCAAAAGAAATATATAGATTATTTTGATACCTTTGCTCTTGTGTCTAGAATTTCTCAATTAGAACTTTAATTGCTTTGGCTGCTTTGTATAATTTAATTATTCATCAAATGGATGTAAAAATAGCCTTTTTAAATGGTGAATTAGAAGAGGAAGTTTATATGAATCAACCAGAGGGTTATGTAGTTCTTGGCAGTGAGCATAAGGTATGTAGGCTAGTTAAATCTTTATATGGGCTTAAACAAGCACCAAAACAATGGCATGAGAAATTTGATAAGGTGTTAGTATCAAATGGTTATTTGATAAATGAGGCAGATAAATGTATTTACTATAAATCATTTGATACTAACACATATGTAATTATATGCCTATATGTTGATGATATGCTCATTATGGATACTAGCATGTATGTGGCTAATGAAACCAAGAAATTCCTAATTTCTAATTTTGATATGAAAGATATGGGAGAAGCTGGTGTGATTTTAGGAATTAAAATTATCAAAACATGTGATTATCTCATTTTATCACAAGAGCACTATGTTGAGAAAATATTGAAAAAGTTTGGGTATTTTGATTTTAAACCTATTTCGACACCTTATAATGGAAATACCCAACTTAAGAAAAATAAAGCGCATAGTGTCTCACAATGTGAATATGCCCAAATCATTGGTAGCCTAATGTACTTGATGAATTGTTCAAGACCTGAATTGCTTATGCAGTGTGTAGAGTAAGTAGATATACTCAGTGTCCTAATAAGGAACACTAGAATGCACTAAAAAGAGTAGCCAAGTACGTAAAAGGCACAACTGATTATGGATTAAAATTTGGCAAATCACTATCAGTGTTAGAAGGGTTAGTGATGCAAACTGGATATCTGATTCAGATGATATAAAATCCACTAATGGTTGTATGTTTACCCTTGGTGGAGGTGCAGTGTCTTGGAAATCTTCCAAACAAACGTGTATACCTCGTTCTACCATGGAGTCTGAACTGATTGCCTTAGAAAAGGCATGTACTAAGGCCGAGTGGCTTAAAAACCTCTTGGCAGATCTTCCCATTGGTGCAAAATCGCCTACTCCAGTTTATATTCATTGCGATTATCAGGCCGCAATAGCAAAAGCTAAAAGTAAGATATATAATGGGAAGAACAGACATATACGTCTAAGACACGATATAATAAAGCAGTTACTTGAATTTGGAGTTGTATATCTGGAATATGTGAAGTCAGAGTTGAATTTGGCCGATCCTCTGACAAAACCACTTAATAGGCGGAAAGTGGTTGATATGTCGAGGGGGTGGGACTTATGCCTAGACCATAGGGTGAGAATGATGGTAACCCCACCTATGTGATTAGAGATCCCATGAAGTAGGTTCATAAGGGTAAAAATAAGTCATTTATTGTCCTGACAGCACTATCGACTTTATAATATTTGAGACGTCCTTCCCTATGGCGAGATAGTGCTTTTTGCAGTGAATGAGGTTGAGCTTCTGCTCTTAATGGATTCCATAGCCCAAAACTATATGAGGTGGTGGGTAAACTGTAGTATACACTTGATGGAAGTCCACCTATATGAGTGTGAAACTGGGTCAGTTCATATAAGGACTTAGGCAGGTCTTCTAGAGCACTCATGAAAACCAGGATAGCGCAGGGCCAAAATGCGCAAAACCGCATAACAGCGATATATAGAGGGTACATTGTGGGTATCAAGTCCTCTATTTCACACAAAGGATCTTTGCTTCATAGAAATTTAGTTTCACCAAGTTCCTGTGAAATAAGATTTGTTGCTCTAAGTATGGTTCATAGCCCAAAAGGCACCAGTACTAACATACTATATTCTTGCATTTCTCTGGCATAATTTTCGATGTTTATTTTGTATTTTAAAATAGTGGGGGATTGTTGTATATTTTGTATATTTTAAAATACAAAGTTGATAAGGTTTCTACATAATTTTAATTATGTGAAAGCTAATTGTATTTTGAAGTTTCTACACACATCTGCATAGAAATTTCTACAAAATTGTATTCAAATTGGATTTGTCTTCTTTCATTCAAAGTTTATCTTGAAAATTATCATGAAACTTCTACATAATTGTATTATTTAAAATTTATTAAGATTTCACATCCACCTCCTTAGCATTTATTCAAAGTTAATTAAGATTTCACATCCACCTCCTTAGATCATGTATAAATAGAAGGACTTATAAATAGAATGAGTTACTTGCTTATGGATGCTAAAAAAAAGGAGAAACCAAGAGAAAAATATCACAACCCTTCCAAAACAATTTTGTGTTAGAGAAAGATATAAAGCTATCCATAAGGATTCTATATTTGGGAGTGCACCCTTATAGAATTATAGTTGTTATATCCTGGGGAGAAGAAGCCACAAAAGCCTGTTTGCACTGAGATATTATCCTAGAGAGATGAAATCTTCTCTTAAGGACAGTGCCCAGCACACCTCGACTATTTTAGATATTTATTTTCGCCCACATCCATTTTCGTTAAATTTCACCAACATGTATTACACACTACAATAGCATACTAACAAGCTATGTACTAGTCTTAAGGTTTTCCACCTGTACAGTATAATTATGGTGTGCTGGTCTCCTCCGACTAACAGTACAGCATCCTACACCCACTAATTCAAGCATATAAGTTGTCTAGGGTGTAATTACAATGAATACATACAATATATAATTCAACAATCACATTTACACATGCATTTCAAAAGTTAGCGAAAGATAGTATACATCTCATGGGGGTTTTCTTTCAACATTTAAGAATATCATCATATGTGTCTATTTCCTTCCATAATCAAGTATATTAAGTATTATTTAGCCAATCTTTATCATTAATTTAAGGTTAAACAACCCAAACCTAAATGCAATCATGAAACCCTAGGTTTTATACCAAACCCCAATTGGTATGAAAATCTAAATGCAACATATAATAGTTTAAAAAACAAGTTAAATACTATTGTTCCCACCTCATATGATGCATTGAACCGAGCTTGAAGCTCCATAAAGGAGAATTAGTGGACGGACCTCATGCTCTAGCTTTCCCCCTTTGAGTTCTAATGATGTTTTTGAAGAAGATAATGATGAATAGTGTTTTATGTATATAATCCTTGAACTTGGATGAGAAATCCACCATATGATCTCACAAATCTCCCATTTATTTCTCTAAAACTCCCTTGACGTGTTGAGGGAGTGTATAGCTCGAAATGAGGAAGAAATAATGGTCTGGTGTATAAAAATTAAGTCAAAACTCTAAAACATTCGTCTCCAGGGCTCCAAGATCGATCTTGGAAGCTCTTAGCCAAAGCTTTGCTTTCCACAGCACTGACCACTATTGGTATTTTGGTCGTAACTCCTTACTCGAAACTCATATTGGAGTGATCTTTATGTCCATAGAAATCGAATTCAAAGATCTAAAACTTCATAAGAGGAACTTTCTCCAAATTATGCATAAATTAATTAAAGAAGTTCATAGAAGACAGCAATATGCCACTACATTACTGAACGATCAGATTTTATCGATCGGCTTACTTGACATAAAGTTTTGACCAACGAAAAACATGAATTGGCTTTCGGTCAAAACACAAAAATTGTAGAATGGATCAAAATCTAAATAAGGACTTAATCAGATAAGAAACAGAGAACTTATGATATCTCAAACTTGGCTAAAATCTATAAATTGCGTAAAGTGAAACATGCGATTAATAAGTCGATTTCAATTCAGACCACCCAAATAATGAAACAATCACTTATGAAAACTTAACCCACCTAATGTAACATGCTAGTGGTGTCAGATCACCTTTATAGAACCCAAATCAAAGATTCACCCTTCAATGAGAAGATTAAGCCTTAACCAAACTTACGAAGAAGAGTAACGTGGAAAATGGGATACGGGGCATTACAATCTCCCCCTTAAGAAATTTTATCCTCGAAATTCAAGTACGAACATATAAGAAATAATGAGGTGCACACCATTCTTAACAACACATCCGGTCTCTCATCCTTAAAAGGATAATTACGGAAAGTTCTAAGAACTCTACCAGTTAATCCACAATAATGTTCATAAATCAATATAATCCACGAGATTAAGTTTTCTGAATATAGATTGACATTAAATTTCAAAATGATAGGAACAACAAGATTAGGACATCTAATCCATAATCAAATAGAAAAGAGATTCCCAACTGAGTATAAACCACACAACAAGGTATTCACCATGCTTTCGCTGCATCACTCTATTTAGTTTCTCATCTCCCAATATGTCTAAATTTGGCATCCTCCATCATAATTAGCCAAAAAGCAATCCATCAATTCATGTGAACTAATAATGAAAATCAAACTTTAACCTCATAATGCAAAAGCCAACCCTTGGCATTAGAAAAACAAAATTCTCAATCACAAACGAGCACTAGATAACTCTATATGTATACCAAACTAAGATTAAAGATTCTCATAAGGTGTCCCCACCAATGAGGGATCACACCAAAGAAGAAGGATTACACATCCTAGTTTCTTACAAACCTTAATAGAATGGCACTCGGGTAACAAATAAAACCATAATTAGATTAACTCTCCAAGCCTCTAGGATTATCAAATTCGGGTCCATCCTTAAAAGTTAAAAGAAATAAATAGGGTGAACTCATATAATAGGACTGGCCACCTACTCAAGGGTGTATCACATTCTAGCTCCCATTGGCGATAGTGGACTGGTGATTTATAAGATATTCTACCATTGCACTGCGGCTGAATATAATATAACCCATCAATCGCCCATAGTTAATCTCGAAGCAAAATTTATTCAGAGTCCAAAAGCATGTTTTGAGAAGGGGGAACGATTTATAAGAAAGTATTAGACACCACAAAATGAATTATCAAAGAAGTAACATATGAAAATAATGTAAAAGGAAGCGTACTATCATCCACAAACTCATATGTAATCCACTAATAAAACAAATGCTAATTGACAAATTATGATCCTCACCATTAATACACACATCAAAGGAAAGCCATTACTTCCTTGGATCAAAAAAATTACCAGCCTTTCCACTATCCTAAAAATGGAATTGGTCCCGTTACTTACACTCGTGGTAGAAAAATGAATGACATCAACGCTATTATAATAGGACATCTAGAAAGGGAAATGCATAAGGAACAACAACTGTGCATCTAATAAGCAAGTGAATGATTCTTTTTACAAAATAATATGGAATCCGAAAAGAAAGTAACCGTGACACATGCTTTAAACGTACATCTAGCCATAAACCCTGCGAAAAAAAATGAACCTAACCTCTTATACCAGCTTGTGATGCTCCAAATCCCGTTAAGAGGTTTAGACCTCCAGGACCAGGATAATCATGGTGCCATACGCCGACTGCGGGTGAAATGTATAAAAAATACAACTTTCAAAAACTTTTTCTTATAATATCGTATTTAAAACCATATTGTCTTTAAAGCATCTTTTTGGAAAATTCTGACATGTGGAGTTTGTTTTCTCAATAAACCAACTTGTGAATAGTAATACTAATTTCATATAAACTTTTCTCGTTAAATCACAATATAAAACCACTCCACATATAAAACATTTTACCAAAATTTGACTTGAAGCATAAAGTACATCAAATTCAAAGTCGAGTTCTTTGTTTAAAGAGTCCGTACACAAATATATTTGCACATAAATCCAATTTATATACAACTCAGTCCTTATTGTAAGGACTAAAAATAGTCAGTACTTCAGAGGCATCTAAAGCGGAGAATCACGCGCCACCCTGAAATCCCATGTGCAAAACTATTTAAAAGCGGGAGTGAGCCAAAACTGGGCTCAGTGGGAACTAATATAAGTTTTTATAGAAAGTACACATTGCCATCACACATGCGTGTGCCTTTGTAATAAGATAGAATATATACTTTTTAATAATGCAAATATTGCAATGTAGCCACATACCTGCATGCCAAACCCCACTAAGATACACATCCTAGACATTGGAAGCTGACTCACTTAACTAGCCATATTCACCCCTAACTTCTGTAGATGTGTCACTATAAGATTTCTCGTAACTCTAGGGGTTAATGGATTTATTTTTACCTTACCGGTCACTAATTCGCCATGCATTTTTTCTTTGGTTGGCTGTGTTAGGAAGACTTCCCACTAAGATTTCATATGGTTCGTCATGCTAAGTATGCTCACTTCCCATAATGTAATTTATACTGTGTATTTCATGTCTCGAACTATTCCACGGCTAGTTCATAAATATAAGATTTATCGTCGACAACATTAAGCCAAATACTTAGTATTTCCAGTTAGATTATAGTTTATTATGTATTCCGTACTTGGATAACTAGAAGTTTTACCGTTAAAGATCCCATTTCATGTACAGATTTGTGCATATACCACATCTAATGCTAGTAGTCATTAATACTATCCACTTTTCACTTTGTATATTATTATGTTATGGGATCGACCAAGTGTTCTTTTATGTATATTATTCATCCGACCTCTCTCGTCGATTTGTGCATGCAACGCTAGCTGCTAAATAAGTTTGACTTAATCATATGAGGAGTGAATATAATAACAATAAGAGATATGTAATAATAATAAGTAATTAAATATCAATCAATCATATTTCTTATATAAAGCCTCAAGCTTTTACCACGCTGTCACTATGCTTAGAGCATCGGTTCCTAAGGGACCCCAAGCTCTAAACTAATCATGTCTCCTCCAAGTGAGCGAATTGCCCAAGAACTTGGTCTTTGCTTGTAATTTATTTAGAGATAAACCCATGTAAGACATTTTCCTAAGGACAACACTTAAAATACTTAGCAAAATAATACCCATACAAGGATGGAACTACCTTAGGATCTTTCACTTAAGTGTAGGGTTACTACTTCTCGGAACACACATTCCCGTTGATAGAGCTGCGTGATCTAATCCGCAAGCTAGGGAAGCTATAACATGCAGGACGACGAAACTCATCCGCAAGAAGGAAAGATACATCAATATGATAATATAAATATAAGGCTACAACCGCACAGTATAAGGCTACAACCCTAATATCTCATAGGGCTCCAACCTTGAATTAATTGGGGCTCGAACCCACAACTAGTACCGGTACTCAATCATAGCGGCTATAACAGTACTTAATGGGCTACAACCCAATCATATGGTAGGGTTACAACCCTCCTTAATAATGCAGCAACCTTACAATCAATGTCCACATAGATAATTGGCCATAACATCAATATATTCATTCATCATTGATATATATATATATATATATGTATCACAAGCCCAGACAATCCATCACACCTTAATCACATGGCATGGACAATGTAGTTCTTTTCTTTAGGCTTATCATAATATCACTAATCAAGTCTTGTGGCCAATAAACTTATTATCGCTTCCTCCCATTTAAGAAAGTACTTTATAAGCATAATTGATGCCATAAAAGTTTAATTATTCATCGTATAGACGTCACCACGTCCTATGTGCATTACAAAGCCCATTAGTGTAAATCATGTGATTTAACTCTAAGTTAATCATTACCGCACTTCTTAACATATCCAAGCCATCTAATGTTAATGTATCCACACTATGGACATTGTGATTGCCCAACATAGCTGTTACCACCATGGGATCATCATGCGGACACTCTATTGTACTCATGTCTTCGTTTGTGAAGGTGATCTCCGCGACGTCATACTTCACCATCTTTATAAGCCTAAAATTGAATAACTCTGCCCCCGAGCTCGAGGACTTGCCTTGTTTAATGTAGGCCTTTTTGGACCTATTGCTATTACCCGAGAATGACTAGCCCCTCTCAATCATAAAGATTTTATTTGTATGTTCTTTTCCTTTAGCTTTTAAGGGAACTTCCTTCTTCTTATATACGTATTGACGAATCTGTCCTTGCTATATGAGTTTTTTAATTTCTTCTTTCAACTTCCAG
The DNA here is from genome assembly GCA_021464415.1 of Lonicera japonica. Lineage (NCBI taxonomy): Eukaryota > Viridiplantae > Streptophyta > Magnoliopsida > Dipsacales > Caprifoliaceae > Lonicera > Lonicera japonica. The sequence goes on from CM038463.1 coordinate 23,303,683, forward strand.
CAGTCATCAGTCTCAAGGCCATGGTCCTTGTGGTACCAGCAGTACTTTGTCATGTCCTTTTTCTTTTTTAAAGTCTTTATTTTTCGGGGCTCTGGGAGCTGTCTTAGATCTAGTTAGGCATAGACTTCACCCAAAGGAGTTGTCAAAGGAATGAACTGCTGGCGAGCTCTGCCTTTGCTTGATTCAGACCTGTTTAATTCTTTCTTGCCCTTCTTGCCCCTCTTTCTTAACTGTAGGGTGGATCGTGTCCCCTTTGGATCTTGGAGAATGGTAGGATAGCCAAGAGACCTGACAGATCACGCCCCTGCAGAGCTTTTTCCATGCCAATTTGTTTGTTGACTTCATCCAGGAGCTCAGACATATTTTTAAGAGCCATTCTTGCCAAAGTCATTAGGTAGTAAAGGGAACTCACCCCTTTTATGAAGGCTGCCACTACTACCCCCTCGTTGAGGTCTGTGATTGTAAGGCTCTTCTGATTGAATCGACATGCATAGTCCTTCAGACTTTTTGTTGACCTCTATTTGTAAGTGGAGGACTTGGACTTAGATTGCTTTAGAGTTCCAAGAAAATGGGAAATGAACCTGGTTCCGAGCTTTTGCAAGCTCTGTATCAAACAAGGGAGTAGGCTATTACACCACAATCTAGCCACTCCCTTGAGAGTTTTGATAAATGCTCTACATATGATACCATCGGGGACATTCTGAAGCCCTATGATATTCTCATACTGCTGCCAGTGGTCTACAAGGTCAGTGGTTCTGTCGTACGACTCCAGTGTTAAGAGCTTGAATTTTTTTGGGACTTGGCAGCTCTGAATATGCTCCACAAATGGAGACTTGGAGTCCCTCACCAAAGCTGCAACTGACCTCCATCTTAGATGGCCCATCATCGTCATCATTTTGCCCATTTGAGCTCTCATATCTGATATAAGCCTCTTTTTAACCTCTTCCACGAATTCCTTGTGGGATATCCTATCGAACACGGACCCTCAAAGTCTGGCATCTACTCCCTGTTCAGGTTCTCATACTAGAGGAAGAGGAGGTCGGGCTCCTCTATTTCGACTTTGATGTTAAGAGGCTCTTTCAAAACATCCTTTGTGAACCACATTTACTTGCGGGTTTCTCACTGGTGGTGGAGGAAGTCTAGCTGAAACCTCCTCAAAGGAAGACTCTTTCCTAGAGCTGAATCGATCAGACTCAAACTCACTGGTTCTGCTATAGCTCCCTCCAGATTTTCTACAATGGTCTCCAAGCCTTTGTATAGCTGGGACTCGCGCAGGAACTGGGCAAGCAAAGGCCAAAGATGACCTATCTCTCGAGCTGGCTGGGGGTGTCTCTCTCTGAGCCATGAGCTTATCAATTTGGCTTGAATGGCAGCTAGTTGTTCTGTTAATGCCACCAGGGGGTTTGGTTGAGTTTGTCCTGAAGATATAGTGGTTTTTTAAACGTGTTTTTTGTTTGAAATGAAGTGTGTATGACATGAGAAAGTGTCATTCCCACAAACGTCGCTAAACTGTTGGTACATAAAACTAAATAAGGGTAGTTTAGACTAAATAAACAAATGATTAAGATAATAAATGCAACAAGCTAGGAGAGTTAAAGATATATAGATGATGTTTGTCTCATATGAAGATATGGGTTAGTCCTCCTCTGTGGAATAGAGATAGGAGCTCAGTTTGCTTTGTATTGAAATAACTGAGTGGCTATCATAAACTCACAAAGTCTCTCTAGCTATTATATCCTCACAAGACTATGATAGAAGTAGGCTTGAGCTAAACGAGTTCTAAATTCCATATATTAAGAGCTATATTATGTGCTTTGTAGGTCTATATATTTCTCTTTATCTCTTTTGGTTGCTCACTGTTCGTTGCTTGAATGCTGGATTATTTCTTGTTGTTGGTTAATTCTTAGTTGTTAAGAGAAGTAAATGTTTCTTCTATATATATGACTGAGAGAAAACTTGTTGGAGAGCTCCCAGAGCAGGTTTGAAGCCATCCCCTGATCATCACCAACTCTGACTTTACTTCTCCATGGATTATGGTGCATTAAATACAGTTAGTATGCATTTAATTAATGAATGTAAGGGAGGTTATGTGTCTTCTGCAGGGCAGGCAACAGTCTCCCATGCCTCTGTCAACCATTATGACAAAGTGGTTAGGCGAGAGAGTTCCAAAGCTCACTAAAAGAGCTCTGGTATTCAAGCTCTGTTATTTATTATGCAAAATTGATTCTTGGAATAGATGCCCAAACCATAAAGAGCTTCAATCTCCCTGTAGTACTTGAACAGAGCTCTTCCCATTGGGATAGGTTAAGTCACTGGCGTGGACAACCATGTGTCTGCTCGTGGTTAGTGGAGTAAATTGGATTACTAATTTACACCATCAATATTTTTGTGAAATACTTTTTAATTTGTTTTCTTATTTGGGATATGTGATGTCAATATGGTGGCTTTTGTAAGTATATTTTTGTAAGCAGATTTGTTATAAATTAGAGATGCAAAAAAAAATTATATTAACAAGGTGCTAAAACAATTTCAGCACATCTTGTTAGAACTGGTCATAAGATGTTTTTAACATCTTTTATAATAAAAAGTCCTTTTTAGCACCACTTGTTAACACATACAACTAGTAATCTGGTCATTTGCACACATAAAAACTTGGTTGAAGGTCTTAAAAGTCCATTAGCATCAGCTGCCAACGCACATGACAAGTATTCTGATGGTGCTAAAGTGTTCTAGCACCACATTTCCACACATAAAAATGGTGTTAAAAGTCATTTAGCACACCTGTCAACACACATGACAAGTATTTAGAATTGTTGGAATACCAGAAACCATACACTATCGATCAAATGGTGCTAATACAATTTTAGCACATTTTGTAAGAAACAGAGTTTAAAATCATATGGGCTATACACTACTAATCAAAAAGTGCTAAAATTGCTAATATAATTTTAGCACATTTTCTAAGAAACATAGTTTAGAATCATATGGGCTATACACTACCAATCAAAATGTGCTAAAACAATTTTAGCATCTTTTCTAACATAATATAGAACTTTTAAAATTAGAATTACTTGTAATGAATCAATTTTTTTCTAAGGTCACTGAAAGAAGAAAACAAGTAAATTGAAGTCATTGAATGGAGAAAAACAGCTAATCAATATGTGCTAATTGCGCAAACTAATATAAGACCTATGAGATAGGTTTAGTGTATGATTTCTTATTGTGGTAAACATACATCTTGCACCTTTTGCAATTCTACTTCTTTCTTGTACTTGAATTGTTTGTGTCGAATCATTTCTTTTTGGGGCCACCAGGCTGTGTGTTACAATCAGAAGATAAAATTTTTGTTACATTTGCCAATACATTAGCATTTGGACCAAAAGTTGGCACTGGGTAAATTGAATGTGAGTACGAGCTCTTATAGTAGATGCTAAGAAGCACGGATCAATGTACTAGTAAATATTTTTATTATCCGCCAATATGCACAAAACAACATGCGAATAAGAGAAATTGTCAACGCACTATGAATTGTGCCCACAATTCTATTTTTAAAGATTTACACAATAAGTCTTTTGCTCTCTAATTTCATACACTGTAACAGCAGACTTAGTCACTGCTTATGAGGAACTCTTGGTGCCCATGTCTTTTAACTTGTTTTCAACAGATAGACACAACTCATTTTTTCAACTCCTCGATGCCTCTCACCAATCTGACATTTGCTTCATTACTTTCACATGAATTTGATCTAGTATTGTTGTAATTGGCAGATTATGTTCGCTAATAATCTAGGAGTTATAGCTTTCAGCCATATTGGAAGTCATAACGCCGTATCTTCTCCCCGAGAAAAATACATTCACCCAATATTAAATATGTGTACTCTCTAAAAATTTATTGATTGTTTTTGCTGCAAGGATGCCGAGGTCTCTATAATGCTCTCTATACTTGTCAATTGCATGAGCATTTGCACAACTTGAGAACAATTACACTGCTAATTTTTTTTTCATAAAGCTTTTTGAAAGCGATAAAATAAAGTTATTTTTCAAATGAAAAATGCTATAAACATGAAATAAATCATCGAATACCTTAGGAATACCATTTTTCAACTCTACATGTCGGTCGAAAATAAACATAATTTGTCTATACGTTCCCACGATAACCTTTAAATGGTTTAAGAACCATTCTTAATTAGCAACATTTTCTGAGTCAACAACAGCCATCACCAATGGGAACATTCCTATAAGTAATTCAATAAAGAACATATCAATTTTTGAATAAGAATAGCAGGAATGTGAAAAAACATTAAGTCCAGTAGGGGTGCTAAAATCCTTTTAGCACCATTGTAGTGACCACAGTGTAGGTGGACTAGGGAGCTACAAAGGTTTTAGCACCCACCTAATGTCCACATATTCGGGTACTAAAATCCTTTTTGCATCATTATAGTGACCATAGTGCACACCTTCCTATATTAAGGTGCTAAAACATTTTAGCACCATTATAGTAACCACAGTGTAGGTGGACCTGGGGGTGCTAAAAAGGTTTTAGCACCCTCCCAGTGTCCACATACTGGGTTGCGATAACATTTTTAGCACCATCCAGTGTCCACATCGTGACATGGGGTGCTAAAACATTTTTAGCACCAAGTATGCTGGAAGCAAACAGTTATAAAACAATAAAAATAATTGGTAAACTTACCTCCATCACCTTAATTTCCTGTTGCAGAGAGCATGCAACCTTTAATTTTTGCCTTAAGATCGCATTCATCTAAAGCTATTAAAGCTCGGCAAAAAATGAATAAATATATACATATTCATATGCTATGAATGTTCTCTAAAACTTCCTAGTTGCTTCATCAACTTCAAAAACGACATAATTCCTTAGATTTGATTCCTTTATACTATTAGTGTAGGAGGCAAGTTGTGATATGATGCATAATCTGAAGAAAATGAATAATTTAAGGGATCGTATTGCCTAGGTTGATTTTAAGATTTTTATCAAAAATAATTTTAGATTTGATAAGCGAAATTAAAACCCTGGGTTTAATCAATTTTAATGTCGAAACTTGTGTTCTATTTTTTAACAATTATATCAATCAAACAATCACACAAAAGTAATTCATAACACAATGAAATAACAAGGTATTCCTACTTGCGTAAAACTAATCATTGGGACTAATCGACAGTATTTCACTATGATCAAAATGGAATTACGGACTTGATCACTTACAAAAATTATTTGTTCACAATTTATGCAACAGTCCTGTCAATCACTTAAACGTAAAATCCAATCGCACCCGACTTGGCATAGCGCCTCTCGCTTTCCGGCTTACCCCTCACTTCCCTTTACGCACTTGATCACAATCCTTCACACTCTGTCTGCGATATACTTTATCTAAGTTAGCCACTTCACTCACCATTTCTCCAATCGCAACCGAGATACTTCCGCAAGACCGTGAACGTTTGAAACTCAAGTTTTGAAATTTAAAGAACAATAGGATCTCCTATAACATATAAACAAAATTTAGGTAGTATCTCACAACTCTCAAAAAACTTATTCTAACGTTTGGATATTTTTTGTCTAAAAAATCTCTTTAAAATCATTTTTTTTACCACAAACAATAAGTTATATTTATACAAAAATATAGAATCAAAATCTTTTTTAGAATATATTAAATATATTAAAAAAATTGTGATAAAAATATATACCTAAAAAATTATACGCCGGATCGATCTAGTATCAAAAAAATTATACCAATCCAAAATTAAAATTTCAAATCATTTGGCTCCTTTTGTGCTCAACCAATCCAAGATTTACAAACTTGTATCGATGCGGCACTTCAAAAATTTCGCACTGCTTCCTTCTTTCTTTAAAGCACAAGTGCCAAGCCAATAATAGGCATGGGCCTATTAAAGCTTATGCACCCAACAATAGGCATGGGCCCATTTTTCTTTTTTTCTTTTTTTTTTATAATTTTAAATTAAATAAAAACTTTTTTTTAATTTTTTATTATTAATTTTTTATTTTGCCATATTAAATCCGTTTAAATTCTAATTTAATTCAAATATTTGAAGAAACTTTATGAAACATATTATATATGAAAAAAAAATAAGTTTTCTCCATAACTTGTGTCAAAATTTGATAAAAATATTTAAAATAGAATTGATTAATTTTGAATATAATGCTCAACTACCATTAATAATTGAATCAAACCATATAACCAACTTTTTGGATTTTGGCCCCTCATTTTTATCAAAATTTGCATTTACCTATAAATACCTCCCCTCATTCATTCATTCAACACACCAAAAACACACAACAAAAACACATCATTCTTCTCATCCAACACCATCATTCTCTTCCAAAATCTATCAATCTCATAAAAATATTTAAAATAAATTTGATCTTATACTCTCTCTTTTCATATCTTAAAAAATACCAACAACTCTTATACACTCTCTCTCCTCAAAAGATTTTTAATTTCTTATAAATAGAATTAGTAAAATTGTAGAGAAAAAAGTTGGAATTTAATGCTCAACCACAAAAGGAGGACATCAATAATTTGAATCTTAATAAAAAATGTCGTGTGTTCAACTATATAACCTTATTGTTTGGTTAATTATAACTTATCTTAGGTCCTGAATTATGTATGATACATCCGATAAAATTGGTGAGTTTCCGTTAATTGTTATATCTTCAAATTTCCAATTCGACTAAAATGATTATAAGAAAAAAAATGTTTTCAGTATTGGAATCAAGCCAACTAAAAATATAAACTTAATATAATTGTCACCATGGATTTCCTTGATTGCGTGGCTTTTACCGGTGTAAGCAAAGTAGTAGCTTAATGTAACGCTAAACTTGCGTCTAAAGCAATCGATGATGTTGGATGATTTCATGAGAAGTCTGTCCCGAATTAAATATAGAACAGTCGACGTAACAACCTGACTTGTCATTTACAGGTTCCTTAATTAAATCCTTTAAAGTAATGTTCCTTAATTAAATCCTTTAAAGTAATGCGTAGGTATGCTCTTCCGCCATTTTTTTTATTTCAAAGAACATAGCAAGTTTGAACTTTAGAGAGGCATGTATTCTTCGCATGCATCCCTTATCTTTGTGCCCACTACAAACAATTGTAATCTTGTCATTATAATTTTTCTTATATGCAAACTTGAATCCCTTGTAAATCACATATTTTTTTAAATTTGTCCGGAACTCATTTGCACCACCTGAAAATCTCTATCCAACACCTGTAAAACAATTTTCCCAAGCATGACATTGATGTGGTTCACTATGAGATTCAGCTTCACTTTTTAAACTCCCACAATTGAAAGAGCTACTAGTAGATGATTGTCTAGCATCAAGGATTTGGGAGCATTCGTTAGTCTGTCAACAATATTTATGCTATCGATTTGTTGAACCACCACAAAACAAATCATGTATTGTATTGCTTTGTCACTATTCAAAACATGTTCCTTGCCATCACGAGAAATGAGTAGTTCCAACTACAACAGATTTATGGAAAACCACCTCTGACAAACGAACATCTTCAGTGCATCGATGCTTAAACCAATAGTAATTTGGAATCTAAAAATATAAGTAATATAATGCACTGTGCCCAAAATTCCTCTATCAATATTCCTGCAAAATTATAACAGCAAACATTACAACATAAATGTTGTTCGATTATTGAATCAATTATTTTAAATATTATTTTAAAATAACACTGCTAAAACACTTTAACACCACTTGTCAACAAGTAATTTGATGGTGCTAATGTGTTTTAACACCACATTTTCACCCTAAATGTATATTAGATTTGAGGCAATACAAGTGCTTTAGCACCACATTTTCTCATATAAAAATTAGGTTGAAGGTGCTAAAAGTCATTTAGCACCACTTGTGAACACATATAACACATAAGCTGATAGTACTAAAAATCTTTTAGAACTACATTTTCACATATATAAACTAGGTTGAAGGTGCTAAAGTTATTTAGCACCACGTGTCAATACAATAACAAGTAATATGATAGTGCTAAAAGTCATTTAGCACCACATTTTCACACATAAAAACTATGTTGAATGTGTTAAAAGCCATTTAATTCACATGCCAAACATAATAACAAGTAATCTGACAGTTTTAAAATAAATTAGCATCTTGTAGGATGCATAGGTTAACTAAAATATTAATATTGAGATCAAAATGTGCTAAAACATTATCAAAGACATTTAACAAATAGAGAGTGAAATCACAGTAGAGAAAACGGGAGTCACCAAAAGGAGCTAAAACAAATTAGCACCTCGAATCAATATTTAAATATATTCAGATGAAGAAATATGGACAATAGAAGCAATATATATGTAATTTACATGGTGGAAAAAATATATTAAGGATTGAGAAAAATTGAAGGTCATAAAATATAATTGACGGTACTTTTATGAATTAATACTTGGACAATGAATCGAAGTTGATGATTGAAATGATTTCTTGTGCCATCTCCGGCGCTGATGATCGACCGTGGTCAATTTTGAAGTTTTTTGATCGAGATCAGTGCTAACTATTTTTTTAAAACGTGAGATGTTATATTAGGGTTATTGTGTTATTTGTTAAAAAAAGAAGGTGCATTAGTATATTTTTCTTATAGTATCCTTAATTTACTGTAGTCATTTATAATTAGCCTTTACAATTATGTTGTTAAAACAAGACCTTATGTCGAGTTGCCTCTAAAACCAACCGCTTGGATTTATTACCATTATGTTTGAAAAAAAAAATTATAATGACACAGACAAACAAAAATAAAGTTTCATGTGTAGTGGAAAAAAGTAGCGGCCCATTTCTTCCGAACGTGACCTCACACGCTTTGATGATAGTTGATGGACCGAAAGCTCCCAATGTTACCTTCTTCTCAATTAGAGAGAAAAGTATTTCCCCAGTGGTCTTCAAAGAGAGAAATTAAAAGAAAGAAACTATGTTTCATGAGTGATACTTTAAGTTTTAAGATATTACAAGTTAAGCTAGAGTCTCATTTTTAAAAACAAATAGATTCAGTAGCGGATCCAGGATTTAGAATACAGGAGGGCCAAAACACAACATTAAAAATATGACATTCTATAAATTTATTAAGAGGAACTACAACCACTTAAATTTATTAAATATTTATAATATAAATAATAATGGATATAACTATTGACACTCCATAAAAAAATTAAAACTCTAAAATAATTTTTAGAGATAAAAAAATTTATAACAAAATAAAAAATGCATAATTTTATTTAAAGAGTGCCAACAACTATATTTAAAAAAAAATACTAATACTAATGAGGGTTTAAAATATCTCCGGGGGAACTGGGCTCCCCCGCTCCCCCCTCCCTCCGCCACTGAATAGATTATAATATCCCGATATACCAAAAGGTGATTATAGTAGTCCATAATATCTTGTTATATATATATATATATGTTCATATTCTAAATTGAGACTCTTATTTAAGATGAAAGAGTAACATTTTCATTAAAGCGACTAACATATCACACAAAATAATATGGCGCCCCAATACCTTATTAATGACTTTTAGTACCAAATCCACAAGCTTATTTACACCAAGGCTACGTTTGACACATCGAATAAGAGGGTGTCAGGATTGGATATCGATGCGGATTATTTATCTTACTAAAACTTCTTGTCCAATAAAGAGAATGATTAACTAATCCCACCTAAAAGGTAGAATTGTTTTATCCTATCCGGATAGGAGTAAATAATATAATCTGACTCTTTAATTCAACGCGTTAAACACACCTCACAATTCTTGGTTAATAAGGGACAAAGAAAAGTAAAAATATTGTTTAAAAAGTTCCCTCGAGAAAATCAGAAGGTTTGACAAATAAAAAAGTTCACGAGGAACTTTCTTAGATAAGTGAGGAGAGGTTAGAAAATGTTTGTTTAAACTCAAAATGAAAAAGGACACCAAATAAAAAAAAGGTTTTAAATTAGGAAGTGCAAGTGCTGAGAAATGAGTAGTTTAAATAAAAGAGCCAGCTGTTAAACAAGAAAATGTCAAGAAATTGTGTTTTAATTTCTCCCATGATCTAGATAAAATCTATGGTGTCAAAATTGCTAGAGATAGATAATTAACCAATCAATAAGCGAATTCGGTGCATAAAAAACAAATGCGGCCAATGATGAACACATTACTTTTTTTTAGGTCAAACAGGTTCCCCCGGTAGCCTTATGCAGCCAGTGGTACGTCCTCCTTTTGTGTGTGCTTGTTTTTTTGCTCAAAGGCGATCAATTGGAAGATAATACAAGCTACCAACTTATCTCCTATAATTGCTTAATTCTATTTATAAGTAAGAATTAGGATTATAAATATTTTAACAGAATAAATATAAATTGTGTAGGAGAGAGATGTATAGGGTTGTTGGTATTTTCTGGATATCTCAAATAGAGATATACTCATGACCCTACTCATAATTTTTTGGGGTATATCAAATAGAGAGCATAATTCACCCTTCATTTTTGGGGGGGTTGAAAAGAAAGTATATGACTCCTGCAATTTCTTTCAATTGGCTTGTATTTGTATTGCCAATGGATTTTATCACTTGGAAGAGATATATATATTGAGAGAAAAGAAAGAAATGTTTTTTGTTGTGTGTTGAATGAATGAATGGTGGGGGGTTTTAAGGTAAATGGAGAATGGCAAAAATGTAAATTGATAAAAATAAAGGGCAAAATGGTCATTTTTGGTGGTGTAGGTAGGTAGGTGACATGTGGTAGTAGGATAGGTGAGATGTGGTAGGTGTGGTAGGTGAGAGTATGACGGGGTAAAAACGATTTTACTGGGGGTAAAATTGTTTCGTATATCCTTAAGCCAATTAAATTATTTTTTATTTTTTCCATATTAATATTTACCCCATATTGCCCCCTATCCTTTCATTTAGCTCGGATGAGCTGATTGGTGAGGATATCCTTCAATTCCGGGAGTAGTAGTAGCTCAATGAGCTCTGATCTTGAGATATCTTAGGCTCGAATCCTTGCAGGTGAACAAGTGACAATTCAATGCCTGTGTTATGTCTTTTTCTATTTAGTGAAAACTCTTAATCGAAGCTGAGGCGTGAGACATGCACTTTTCAAAAAGAAATCATGAAAAAAGCTCGAATACCGATGTGTAAACTTTGAATTAGCCCTTGACCATTAAGTTTGTAAGTTCGGAATTTTATATGGTGAAACTAGCTAGACTTTACATTAGTCTTGTAGATTTAGAAAATAAAATTGTCAATAATGGCTGGCTAACGTTGATCTCGAGTCTTGTCAAGGACGTTAGGTCTCGGATGCTAGTCGTTGGCATTCAAAACACAATGTGTAGAGCTTTTAGAGCTTCAGAACATCATTGTGTAAGGCTGGCTAGACGTTATCTCGAGTCGTAGTCCAAGAGCTAATCTCGGATGCTAGTTTGACTCGAAACACAATGTGTAGAATGAACATTGGTAATTAGAGTGGAACATTAATATGTAAAACTCTCAACTTTTGGTATAGATCTTTAGCCTTTTTATCAATAATACCTAGTGAGGGCTTTGTTAAACTGCCGGAGATGTTCCACTTGCAAATGTAAAGCATGGCCCTTTTTTTGTGGAACAGCTTTCCAATAACACTTTGAAATCTGTCACAGGCCTCTCGTTCCTTCTCCCCGACCTATATGGTTAGGAATTTTTTTCGAAATCTTTGTTTCTTAAAAGAATAATTTGTTCTTTTTGTAGTCTTGAGTAGAGTCATGCCCACTTCTGACTTAGTCAGATTTTGAAAATTTTCTCTTTTTTACCAGGGAACACAATCTTGGTTTCTGACCAGTGGTGTAGCAGTAGATGATCGGTCTCTTTAGGTTGAGGTGGTCCTGCTGTTGCTGATAACTTCAAAATTGCATTCGGCTTTGTGGAAGTTTGATATCCGCTGAAAATTTTTTCAATTTATTTTTTATTTGTCGGATGAACTTGAAAAAATTACATCAGGAAGTAATCTTTTGGAAGCTCATCAATTTTTTCTACAATAAAAATTATTGACGTAAGAAAATATACAACTTTGATATATTAAAACAAAATAAAAAATCATTTAGTTATAAAAAATAACTTATCTTTTTTGGATTTTATCCCCTTGGGTACACGGATTTGTTAATGATTATGCGCCCGTAAAATTGAGCTAGCAAAAGCCTGCCGGATTTTTGCATTTTTTATTGTAGCACCTTTTTCCCGGTTTTGGACCCCGAGATGGCCAAATTTGAAAACGAATGAATGGAAAGTGTGACTAAATTTTCTTCAAAGCTATAACACTCTAAAATCGCATGATTTGGAATTTCGATCATAAATTTGCGCCTGATAATATTGAATACCGTAGGCCCGCGAGATTTCGTTCCCGAAAGTTATTTCAAGTTTTGAACCCTGGGATGGCCGATAGTTTGAAAACGGCTTGAACTAAAAGGATGAACTCTTGAAATTTTCATTGAAAATGGACTCCAGCGGAAATGATTCCGAGCACAAAGTTATGCCCCCGAGAATAAGTATAGACCAGCGGGATTATATCGAGTTTTTCACAAAATCACTTTATTTTAAAGACGAGAGCTTTAGAGAGCTTATCGTTCTACAGACGGCGCCAACTGTGGTGTCAAAATCTGAGATCATAATCTAACCAATCAATATGAATATTGGTCGAATAAAATGAACATTTGCGGCGCAATGATGAACAATGACTTTTTTGTTAGGTAGGTTCTCCCGGTAGCGCTTCCCATGCTTTCAGTGGTACGTCCTCCTTTTGTTTCTTGTTTTTTTAGCTCAAAGGCGATCAATTTGGAGATAATACAAGCTACCAACTTATCTCTCTATAATTTCCTTATCTACTTATAAGTATAGAATTAGATTATTTTCATTAAATTAATAAATAGGAGAGAGAGTGTAAAGGGTTGTTGGTATTTTTTGGAGTATAAAATAGAGAGTATAAGACCCCATTAACTTTTGAAATAGTATCCCTATTTTTGGGGGGGTATGAAAAGAGAGAGTATATGATTATTTCTTCTCGATGGATTTGTATTAGATTTATATCTCTGGAAGAAAATTATGAGAGAAAAAAAGAAATGTTTTTTGTTGTGTGTTGAATGAATGAATGGTGGGGGGTATTTATAGGTAAATGGAGAATGGCAAAAATGTAAATTTGATAAAAATAAAGGGCAAAATGGTCATTTTTGGTGGTGGTAGGTGAGGTAGGTGAGATGTGGTAGGTAGGATAGGTGAGATGTTAGGTGTGGTAGGTGAGGAGGTAAAATATGATTTTACCGGGGGTAAAAACGAGATTTTACTGGAGGTAAAATTGGAATTTTACCGAAGGTAAAAAATGTTGAAAATTACCTTTGTAAGCCAATAGTAAAATTATTTTTTATTTTTGTAGGCCAATGGAAAAATATACCCCTCTTCATTCCCGATTTTGCATACCAGTTTTACTTAGGTCAACCAAGTCATGCAGCCATGTTTTTGAAAAAGTAGGCATCCTAATTGCCAAGAAGATATTATATATATATATATATATATTTTTTTTTTCTTTCTATATCTCGAACATATACTCATGACTACTCATAATTCATATCAAACGCATAATTCACTATCGAAAGTATCTTACAATTTCAACGTACAATATTTTATCACTTATACATTTTTAAGGGTTTGTCAGAGATAATTGAATGAGAGAAAAAAATACATTGTTTTTCTTTATCAATTTACTTAGCTAAAAACTCTTTGTTGGAGAATCTAATTTATTAATGAAAAAATTTGTGATATAACCCTTAAAATTGAGAGATCTGTTTAACTATGCTTTAAAAATGCCATTCCCCTTCTTGTTAATACCATCGAATTTCCATCTTTTTCAATCGCCTTCTCCGCTAACAACTTTGATATTGTATTTTTTATTGGAAAAAGATTAATGCACATATTCTTGAATATAAATTATTTTTGCTACACATAAGACAACCACTTCACATATTTATATAAAGTGTGACTAAAAAATGCTATAACACTCTAAAATTGTGAATTTATCTTATTTCCATTACTCTTCCGTTCAATGGGGATATAGTTTGAAAACTAAAATGATGAATTTTTTCATGAAACATAGTGAAAATGATCGCTATAATAAGTATTATATCAACAAAAATTAATTAGAAGATTCAATTAGGTGAGATCATCATCTAAAATATTATTGGTCGAAAATGAAATTTGCATGAAATTTTTGTTACGCCCACTTCCCATCTTCAATTTCTTGGTCAATTTTGTGGAGATGATATCTATAATGTCTACTTATTATAAAGATCATTTTCATTAAATTCATTACAAAAATAAAAATTATTCATTCAACTTTTGAAATAAATCCCATTAGATGGAATTAGACTAAAAATAATAAAATAAGCGTTAAGTTCAAAATCATCTTCAGTGATAAAAAAAATATTTTAAAAAATTATATAAAATATGATTAAAGATAATTTTAGAATATTTTTATATTTAGGTAATATTATGGAAACGAGATTTTGATTTAATAAATACATCTTCGGGCGCTCCAATTGCGGGTGCAATGACAGAATTAACCCTCTCCCTCTGTGCACTGCACTTTCACGCGTCTCTCCTCTGTCTTCCCGCATCAAGCCTTTTTCTTTTCTCTCTCCTCAACTTTCCCCTTCTCTCTAGTTTCTTTTCTCCCTCTCTCTAGCAAGTAAGTAGAAACAACTCTTCCTCAAGGACAACCAACGGAGTAAAGAAATTATAAGTATTAAGAGTGAGAGAATATTAAAGCATTTTTTTTCTTGCAGAAACAGGGGAAGACGATTTTGATCTGAGTCAAGAATGGCGGATGGCAAGAATAACACAAAGGTACCTACCTATATTTAATCTTTTTATCTGAAAAATTCATTCTCCTTAGATCTGGATGGATTGGTTACAACCTGTTGTTGTTTTTTTTTTTTTTTTTTTTTTTTTAACTGTTATCACGCTCGTGTGCTATGTATATCTTTCAAGAAAAAAGTGAAACATGGCCTAAGAGTGTTGTTTGTACCTGTGAAGTCTGGATCTA
Organism: Lonicera japonica; assembly: GCA_021464415.1. Classification (NCBI taxonomy): domain Eukaryota; kingdom Viridiplantae; phylum Streptophyta; class Magnoliopsida; order Dipsacales; family Caprifoliaceae; genus Lonicera; species Lonicera japonica. Next base: position 23,318,771 of record CM038463.1, read on the forward strand.
TTCAAAATTCTCAAAGATTTTAAAATCTGGTTGCTATCTTTAAAAATTCAGATCTGAAGTCATAGGTGCGTTTGTTTACTTGTGTTTGAATCTGAAAACTAAAGACTTATTCTGAAGTCTTAAAACTGAATTTGAAAAATCAGTTTGTGTTTATTTTCTTTCTGAATGTTACATTTGAATAGCAGATCGTTTGTTTGAGCATATCAAATCTCAATGCATGAGCATATCAAATCTCAATGCAGAATGAATGTTATTTGAACAATTTTACCCTTATCTTTCTTTTTTTTGAACAATTTTGTCCTTGTCTTTCTTTTTTTATAGAAATGACTTGAGGGTAAAAAAAGTATTTTACCCATTTAAAAATTAAGTCTTAACTCTTAAGAGGGAGGGGAGCCTACAAAATAAGGTGCTGTTTGTTTGCACCTCGAAAGTCTGAATGAGTGATCCATTCGTACTTCAAAAATTTATATCCTAAGTCTTATTTTGCCATCTAAAAATTAAGAGGCTTCCTGCTCTTAAGACTTAATTTTTAAAGAATTAAAATATCTCTTTTACACTTGTCATTTTAACCATATTAGATAAAAAAATAAATAATAAAAAGATAAGGACAAAAGTGTCTAAATAATATTCATTTGGCATTCAGATTGATATGCTGAAAAATCACCACCCATTCATATGTAATATTCAGAAAGGAAACAAACAAAAACTGATTTTTCATATTCAATTTTTAGACTTTGGATGAAGTCTTTAGTTTTTAGATGTAGACAACTAAACAAACAGCCTTCATTTGGTTATTAAACTTTGAGTACACCCATTGGATATGTTCTTATACATAGGTTAAATTTAAATTACACGACTGGATATAACACCTCAATTAAGGGGATAAATTTACCTTGTCATACTTAACCGAACATACACCATTGTGAATGCTCTGAAAAAGAGGAGGTAGAGTTTGATATGTCAATAATGGCCAAGGGATTTCATTTTTCTCCCACATGGCAAAGTAATTGAGAGTACATTGTGTTGTTAGCTAATTAATTTTTTGTGCTTGGTAATTCAATTTAGAAGAGGAAGAGGGAAACCCCATCAACCCCACCTCCAATTGTTGTCAATACTACAGCATCAACCTCTGCTGCAGATTTAGTAGGGGAATACGAAGTGTTCTTGAGTTTTAGAGGTGCTGACACTCGTAACGGCTTCACCGATTACCTCTACCATGGTCTTATTGGTGCTGGAGTTCGCACTTTTAGAGATGATAACGAGCTTCCAATTGGTGAAAAGATCGGCGACGAGCTTCCAAGTGCAATCAAGCAATCTAAAATCTCAATCCCTATATTTTCTAAAAACTATGCTTTTAGTAAGTGGTGCCTACATGAGTTAGCGCACATGGTGGAGTGCAGGGCAAATGGAGGGCAACTGATTTATCCCATCTTTTACGACGTTGAGCCCAACGAAGTACAACATTGTGAAAAGGGGAGCTACAAGGATGCCTTTCTTAAACACAAGAACGATAAGGAATTGGATGAAAAGACTGTCCGACAATGGAAGGCAGCTTTGGAAATAGTTGGGGACTTGAAGGGGTTGGAATTGAAGAAAGAAACTAACGGGTATGTTCCTACACACTAACCCACCTTATTCTTTTTTTGTTTCTGTAATTTATTTTTCAATTTTCAATATATATTGAACTTATATTTTGGTAATTCTATTTATAGTAAAATTTATATTGTCAAAAAGTATTCATCAAAATCTTGTTAAACAAGAACACAAGATCCGTATTTGTTATAAGTTTTTGCAAAAATTTAATGAAATAATGTGAAGGACTATCTTATAGACAACCACATTTCAGATGTTTTATTTTTTTAACTTGACTATGAAGAAGATTTTTAGTGCGACGTAGGAACCATGTCTCTAGACATCTTTACATGCATGTCTATGATCTTGATACATCCAATTCATATTTACATTGAAGATGCTCTAACAACGTTTTAACAGAGAGGTAGTGTTGACTAACATTTGCGTTTCAGAGAACTCGTTCACGAGTTCATTTCTCTATTGTTGTAGTTCAAAAGAGAAGTCCAAAAGGGTTAAAGGACTAGGGGGTATCTCCAACCCTGTACCTAGACTTTGGCAAAATAATTTTTTAAACTAGATAAACTTACTGGAAATAAGTTTCTATTAAATGATCTGCAAATAAAATTAAATTTCATCGTGTTCTTGATTTAATTGATAATTTTTTTAATATTGTTATAATCTTGTTTACTTTTTTTTTTTTTTTTTTTAAGTTTAGTCGCTATTTTAAAATTAGAAATACTTATTTATCCAAATTCTCCAACCGAGGAGAATGAAGCATGTCGTGCTACATTCATGTTGTTTTATTTTATAACTTTGAAATAATAAGTTTCCCCCCAACAATCGTTAATATTTGCTTTATCTTCCTGGGGCATAATTATAATACTATTAATCATATGATATAATATGTAGATAAGATATTCAATATATGATAATAACAAACAACGATGACTTTTATTCATATTACTATACAAATAAATGATGTACCAAACATTAACAAAAAATTAATGTTTTATAAAAATGTAATTCTAATTACATTCAATAATGCGCTTACATATGTTATTACATATGTTCATATAATTAATTATAGAATGTTATAATTTGCTTGCATGTTTTCAAATAAATATATTACATCAGGTCTATAATTTTAAATAATGTTTTTAATTATATAAATTAATTTGTATAATCGCATAACTTTATAATAAATTTTTACAAAATTAAAAATAAATAATATTTCGTCGTCTTAAGTCATGACCTATTTTTATTTTTTCATAAATAATTGCTTAATTTTATTGAAGCAATGGAAACCAAATAGGCATCAACTTTCTTTTCCTTTTACACATATTCAAACTATTAATATTTGTTTCAGTTATATTCAATGGTGGAGCCCAAGCAATTTATGATTTGTTATTCATTAGTACAATTATATTTACGAGACTGGGGGATTAAAAAGGTTCTCTTTATAATTATATTTAAAAGAAAGACACTTTTATTGTTTTTATTTCAAAATAAGGATAATCTTTTTTCTTTACCTAAAATATTGTTCCTCCAATTTTTTCTCTTAAAAAAATAATTAATCACCACCGGCCATTGCTACCATCCCCACTGCCGAGTTCCGGCGACCTCACTTTTATTATTTTCATTAGTTTAAATACTAGCCCAGGGCAATAAAAATTCCTGACTCTGCGCCTGATTATATTCCAGCTCATAGTCTTTTATAATAATGTTTTTCCCCTTTTCTAGACAAATATATCCGTATTCACTCTATTAAAATTTCAAAAGAAATTTCTCTCAAAAAAAGGAAAAAAAAAATCAAATGAAATTAAGGTGGCAAAAGCCAAATAATTCAAATATAATCATTTAAGCATTATCATCCAAAATGACATGAGAGGTAAGTGGTCGCATACAACAACAACAACAACAACAACAAAGCCTTTATCCCACTAGGTGGGGTCGGCTACATGGATCAAACAACGCCATAGTGGCCTGTCATGAATCATATCTATAGTGAAACCATTTGCCTCTAAATCCTTCTTAATAGTTTCACCTATAGTTTTTCTTGGTCTTCCTCTGCCTCTAACAAGTGGTCGCATAAAGTATGATTTTTTTTATCCTTAAATGTGAACCAATCATTTTATGAGGGTAAACGGATGAATTTTTTGATGCAACTCGGCGAACATGATCTCCATGATTAGTAAATCATCTTCACCAAATTTCATCGAAAAATTCAACTAGGAAGTGGGTTAGCTAAACATCTACAATTTTAAAGGCCATAAATGCACATAGCTGCATATATATTAATTTTTTAGTTAACCTACTTCCCAGTTCGCCAAGTTTCATTAGAAAATTCATCCGTTTCCCCCCTCAAAATAGTTGGTTCGCATTGAAGGACCAAAAAGTTGGTCCACTTTAGATCGTTTCTCATACAGATATATAGTTAGGCTCCAGAAAGGGCATCATTCTTTTAATTAAATAACGGACTTTTTCTTTTGAGTGGGTAAATGATTGAATTTTTTGATGAAATTTGGTGGGGATGATCTCCGTGATGAGATCAACTCCTCAAAATTTCATCAAAAAATTCAACTGGCAAGTGGGTGATCTAAAAATTTAAAATTTCAACGGTCGAAATACGCGCATATATATCAATTTTTAGTTCACCTACTTTTCGGTTGAATTTTTTGATGAAATTTGGTTGAGTTGATCTACTCATCATGGAGATCATCCCCACCAAATTTTATCAAAAATTCAATCATTTACCCCCTCAAAAGAGAAAGTTCATTCTTTAGTTAAAAGAAGGATGCCATTTCTAGAGCCTGACTCTATACTTATTTATTATTTTATTGTCCAACTTGATTCCTTCACAAAGTTAAATTGCTAGAAGGTTAATTATTTTTCCATTGTATTTATGTTCATTCTAGGCATTAATTCCCTGTTATATATTTACAAATGTGGTAGGCGTGAAGGAGAATTTGTAAAGAGAGTTGTGGAAGAGGTTTTGTCAAAATTGAAGAAGAACTATCAACATGTACCTAAGTACTTGGTTGGAATGGATAGTCACATAGAAGAAATGGAGGGACTACTCAATAGTGACTCCAATGGCTTACGTATTATTGGAATCCTCGGCATGGGTGGACTTGGCAAGACTACTATTGCCAAGGTCGTTTACAACAAACTCAGTGTTCACTTTAAGCATAGTTGCTTCCTTGAAGATGTTCGAGAAAAGTCAAAACATCGCAATGGTATAGACAATTTGCAAACTACACTTCTTTCCAAGATTCTCAAAAGGAAAATTGATAGTGATTGTAAGGGACTCTACGAAATAAAGGATGCTGTTCAAGGAAAGAATATCTTTTTAGTTCTTGACGATGTTGATAACATGTATCAAATTGAGAATCTTTTTGGAGACCACAGTTGGTATGAAGCAGGAAGTAGGATCATCATTACAACCAGAAATGAAGAGGTTCTACTTGCACTTGAAAGGACTTATCAGAACGAAGGTCTGCATGAACTTTATAGGTGTTACAGACCAAATTTAATGGACAATAATCTTGCTCTTCAACTATTTAGCAAGCATGCCTTTATGAAGGACTTCCCCCCAGAAGATTATGATGCCCTTGCTAAGAAAGTTGTAAGCTCTGCTGGTGGCCTTCCTTTAGTTCTTGTCACTCTAGGTTCATTGCTATTTATTGAGAAGGACAGAGGTTTGTGGCAAGGGAAATTAGAGAAGCTACAAGAACTACCTCCTTCGAAGGTCCTAGAAAGGTTGAGAATAAGTTACGATGCATTAGATGATGCTCAAAAACAAATATTTCTTGATATTGCATGTCTCTTCTCTGGAGAGGATATGACAAATCCATATTATATGTGGGACGACTGCAAATTTTATCCGTTGGAAGGGATTAATGCTCTTGTCCGTAGGTCTCTTATTACAGTAGGAGATGATAATGAATTATGGATGCATGATCGACTGAGAGAGCTTGGTGAACAAATCATCCGTGAAGAATGTCGGGATGAGCCGGGCAAGTGGAGTAGGGTATGGCGTTTTGAGGATGGTTGGGATGTACTAAAGACGCATTTGGTAAGATTTTACTGCATCATCAGGTTTATCCTTAAATTCATTATAATTGTAGCTATTGGTGCTCCATAAAAATAATCCAGCACTCTAAAAGAACATTTAAGGACACATTTTCATGATCTTTTGTGATATTTTCGTGTCCTTGAAAGTTGTTTTGGAGTGTTGGAGTATTTTTCTGAAATGCCAATAATCACACCCTTTATTATTTCGATATGAATTTTACAAGCATCTTGTATTTCATTATTTTTGAAAAACATCACATTGACATAAGGTTTCATTTGGTTTGAGTTTTACGGAAGCAACTGGCATTGTAGATAATTTTATTAAGATTCCTTTTTGTTATTTGGTTTAGGCCGGAGTTCTCATGGTTTTGAGAATTATACATTGTCATTATTTTAAACAGGGCCTTTTAAGATCTGGTCCTGAGATGGAAACATTTTAGCCCATAGATAGAAATACTATAATATCTGCTTTTGGCGAGTAGTCAGATAAATAGATACCATTCGTTAGATACTAGTTTTTCTCAGTCCAATGTACTAGTATTTCTCGGCATGGATACTATTTTTGTGACCGAGAGATACCAAAAAAAAAAAAGGTATCTACAAAGATCACATCATTTAAAAAGCAGCATATAAAGGGACCACATTCTTTAATATAAAAGTTGGAGGAGTGCATCATAAAAAGTTTATATCTTAATGGGATCCTAATTTTTTTCTTGGGTTAACTATAAAAAAGTATGATGTACTTGCACCGATTTTGCAACTTGAACAATATAAATTTTTTTTTGACGATTTAGACATCAATTTTTTTTTTTTTTTTCATTTAATACATCTATTATGGCTCTAAACTAACATTGTTAACAATTGCTGATGTGGCACTATTTAACCTCCACAAAATAACTTGTATCAGGCCACTACCCGGATTCATCATCGTTTGTATTTAAAAAAATGGGTGGTGCTATTTAACCCCACAATATATTATACACACTACAAAAATGATAACCAATACAAAATTATTAGTGAACATTACAAATTAAAAAAATATATAAAATAAAAAGAGAAATAAAAGCATCACCCCTGTAACCTTTCTCCACCCGCCCCTCGTCTGCTCCCATGACCATAAACTGGCGAAAACCAAAATCTCTAAAATCTATGCATCAGTTAACATATAAATCAACCCAATAATGGGGAGTTAGTAAGTAGTGGAGTGAAACAAATTAATTTTATGGGTGTGACTTTACTGATACATCAAGCTCCTAAAAAAAATAAAAGTAAAAAATAATGTGTCATGCCACATCAGCAATAGGGTGCAATGAGGTGTTAATATCACGTCAGCGATGTTAACGGTATTAATTTGAAATCCTAATAGATGTACTAAATAAACAGAAAGTACTAATAGTACTGATAGGCTTTTATTTGATTTGGATTGTTGTAGTTTTTTGGCCTGATGGGTTTATTCTTGTTGTTTTGGGTTGAGTTGTAACATTTCTGTAGTGGTTTTCTCATCCACTGCTATCTTTATTGCTTCCTTTGATGTAACTTTCTTTGTCTAGCAATAAAATCTTTCGTTTCTTATCAAAAAAAATTTTCAAATCATCAAAAGTTTTGTATATTGTCCAAGTTGCAAAATTAGTTCATGTACATTATACTTTTTTAATAGTTAACCTTTTTTTCTTTGAAGTGTAATATATAATATAATATTATAAATTAATAAAAAAAAATATGTTTGATTCTCAAAGAAAAATATGGTGGTTTACTTAATATAATATGTTTAATTAGTATTTTATTATTATAGTAAAATATAATATAAATGACCCGCAAACCTCTCCCTTCCCCTAGAAAAATGAGTAAAAAAAATTCTCTTATCTGCCTTTACTTGCATATATCTTCATCTTCTTATAATAATAAAGTTTTCTAAATTACGGTTTTCTATTTAGCAGTGTACAGAAAATGTTAAACTTCTCTGCCTTCCAAGTTCTGGATTGGGGAGCGAGAACGCATTGGAGGAGAAGAGTTTCGTAAGCTACCAAATCTAAGGTATCTTGATATAAATCGCATAGACTTTGATGGAGATTTTAAGAATCTTCTTCAAAATTTAAGATGGCTCCGGTGGGCGTACGGCCCTGGAAATTGTGCCCCTACTAATTTTCATCTGAAGAATCTTGTTATTGTCGAACTTTGTGATTGTGAAATCAGAGATGAATGGGGGGGCTGGAGTCAAATAAAGGTCTTCCTTCTATCACTCTTTATCTCTTTGCTTCAATTCTGTTTCAATATAATAATTTTCTTGTTAATTTGTTATGTTCATGTATATATCCTCTTTTGGAATTTGACTTTTTTATTTTCTTTATTTCTTTCTTTACTTTTACAGATGTCAAATAAGTTGAAAGTCCTAATCCTCTCGCGTTGCTATGACCTCACAAGAATTCCTCACTTATCTGCATTTCCAACTTTAGAGATGTTGTATCTATATTATTGTGAGTTGCTCTATAGGCTTGATGGGCTTGAAGATTTAAAATCATTAAAGTATCTGAATGCATCAAGTTGCTGTTCCTTGGAAAGTCTGCCGGATTTGTCAAAACTAACAAGTTTACAGTCATTAGCTGGATATAGGTTGCGAATCCTTACATAATTGATCTTTCAAACTTACAAAAGTTAACTAGAAATGGTGCGAGAAGCTGATTGAGATTCAAGGACTAGACAGATTGGCATCCTTGGAACATCTGGATATAGGCGGCTGCGAATCCTTACAAAGCTTGCCAGATCTTTCAAACTTACAAAAGTTAACTAGATTTGAGTCCTCATGGTGCGTGAAGCTAGTTGAGATTCAAGGACTAGACAGATTGGCATCCTTGGAACATCTAGATATATGCTATTGCGAATCCTTACAAAGCTTGCCGGATCTTTCAAACTTAGAAAAGTTAGCTAGATTTATGTCCTCAGGGTGCAAGAAGCTAGTTGAGATTCAAGGACTAGACAGATTGGCATCCTTGGAACATATGGATATAGGCGGCTGCAAATCCTTACAAAGCTTGCCAGATCTTTCAAACTTACAAAAGTTAACTAGATTTAAGTCCTCATGGTGCGAGAAGCTAGTTGAGATTCAAGGACTAGACAGATTGGCATCCTTAGAACATTTGGATATAAGCTTTTGTGAATCCTTACAAAGCTTGCCAGATCTTTCAAACTTAGAAAAGTTAACTAGATTTGAGTCCTCATGGTGCAAGAAGCTAGTTGAGATTCAAGGCCTAGACAGATTGGCATCCTTAGAACATTTGGATATAAGCTATTGTGAATCCTTACAAAGCTTGCCAGATCTTTCAAACTTAGAAAAGTTAACTAGATTTGAGTCCTCATGGTGCAAGAAGCTAGTTGAGATTCAAGGACTAGACAGATTGGCATCCTTAGAACATTTGGATATAAGCCATTGCGAATCCTTACAAAGCTTGCCAAATCTTTCAAACTTAGAAAAGTTAACTAGATTTGAGTCCTCATGGTGCGAGAAGCTAGTTGAGATTCAAGGACTAGACAGATTGGCATCCTTGGAACATCTAGATATACGCCATTGCGAATCCTTACAAAGCTTGCCAGATCTTTCAAACTTACAAAAGTTAACTAGATTTGAGTCCTCATGTCCTGGTGCGAGAGGGTGCAAGAAGCTATCCTTGGTTGATATATGCGGCTGCAAATTCAAGCTTGCCGGATCTTTCAAACTAGTTAACTAGATGTCCTCAGGGTGCAAGAAGGCATCAAGGACCTTGGCATCCTTGGAACATTTGGATATAAGCGGCTGCGAATCCTTACAAAGCTTGCCAGATCTTTGAAAATTAAAAAAAATTAAGAAATTTGTTGATTTCGTCATGTGACAAGCTAACTGAGATTCAAGGTCTACACGGATTGGAATCCTTAGAGATTTTGGACATGCATGAATGCATGTCTATTGAGAAGTCACCTGATTTTTCAAACCTTACAAATTTGAAAGAGTTAGATGTTTCTTACTGTGTGAAACTAACTGAGCCTCTGGGACTTGGGGAATTGCAATTCTTAATGAGGTTGCGCATTATTGGATGCGAGTCACTTGCAAATCTACCATATTTGCCAAGCACAACGATACAAAAGGATTCTGAAGACAAAGGTATATTTCAACTATATGTTGAATTTTAATTGTTTCTATTTACAAGAGATCTTCCATGATTGATTTCTAATTTATCTTACCTTTTTCATATTCCCAACAGAATCTTCATATTCCCTATTTAGTGATGGATCGACTATGAGCTTGGACGAAGGGTAAGCCTCTCTAATATCTTGTTTGTTTGATTTCTTTTGTTCCAATACTTTCACGTGGCCATTAAACTAAAATCTCAGAACAATATTAGTCATTTAATGACATAAGCTCTCTAGCCACTTCTAGATATCATATGTCAAATGAAAAAACAAAGACATCTGAGTGGATGGCTTTACATATGTTGCATGCTTCCAAATATATATGTTACTGTCACTTTAATTTCCATAACACTTCTACTGTCTCATACATCAGCTTCATCCTATTTTGATGACTAATTTTTCCTTCAAAATAATAATTGATTTTGAAGACACTGTTCAGACCATGACTAAAACTATTGGAGGAAACTTTATTAGAAGGGACATTGAGAAAGCCTCGACATTTCAACTGACCTTTTTTGCTGGTAGTACTAAAGAGAATCAGGTTTTGGTTTAAATCAAGAAACCTTCTCTCTTTTATTCATTTAATTCTTCCTATTGTAAAAATATTTATTTCCTTTTTTACTTGATAGGTTCCTCGGGAAAATGCGGTTTGAGCACTTCATTCACATGGGTCAATTACAAAATTCTAAAGAATCTCAAAGGTAAACAACTACCAGCGGGGTCATATAGTGTTACTGTTGTTGTCTAGAATTATTAATGCTTTTTCATTTTATTTATTGATTTCCTCACCCTTTTTCCAGAAATGTAGCCAAGAACTGTAGGAAGATATTATATATGTTCTGATGTAAAACAGAGGTGCATTGTTTGAATTGCATAAGCTGCTAGAATCTAGAAGAGATGATTTAGTTGTGGTGATTTTTCCTCCAACAGAAAACAACTTCGATTTCTTGCTTTCTGGAAATAATTTATCGTGGAACAAAAAAAGTTTCTGTTGGAAATCATAATTATCTTTTATAATGTTGGGTATTAAGTTATAGTAGGCTACTTTTGTACATCCTGTAATTATATGGAATCTTTTAGGACCCGTTTGATATCAATATGAAAAAGAAAAATAAAAACAGTTTATTTTTGTGAGAAGTTGGAAAATAAGTTGAGACGTGGTGAAATATCTTCTTATTTTGTGGCTTTTTCCGTCGAGAAATTTTCTTTGGTTGTTGAGGAAGAAAAATTTTCGCAAAAAATTATGAAAGATGGAGGACATCTACTCATCAAATAAGCATTAAATGAAGAGTATCTTATCATATGCTTCAACTTATTTTTCAACTTCTTACCAAATCAAGTGTTTTTATTTTCCTTTTCCATGTTGTTATCAAATGAGCCATTAGATTTAGACCTAAATTTGGGGTTTGATTGTTTCCTTTTTTGTCTTTTTATTTAAATTAGGTTATTCATTGTAACCCCAGTTTTTCTTTATAAATATATGCCTTTGCCTCTCATAGAGAGCAAGCCGAACCACTTACATTTTTGAACTGTTTCAAACGATAAAATCAATTATAGAATAATGAAAATGAAATTTGATATGTACGTGGGACAACCTCTTGGTGGTTGGGTTTGATACAAGTGTTTTTTGGTACCTTCAAATTTTTGCCAATTCAACTTTTCTCAAGAATTTTGATTCAGGGTGGTGCTGGAAAAGGGATTGTAATAGGATTTGGCATTATGTAATGAGAGGGAGGAGGTTGCTGCTCAGTCAATAACGAAATATCAGGTAGGTGATGCTTTTGGTTCATAGTTTTTCCTTTTCCACCCCTTATATTTTCCTTTTCTCTTTGTTTGACAATGATTTTCATTCTTGTTTGAAAATGCAAGTTAGGCATTATAGCTTCAACTGCTATTTAGTTTTTGAAGATTTAGACAAGTTGATGATTTATCTGAATGGATTTATGATTTTTATTATCACTGCATGATTATAAAAACATTGTCCCAACTAGAACTAAGGGATCGGTATAAGATTCATTGTGCCAGCGTATTTTGTTGATCAAACATTCATATTCATAAGGTCTTGCATTTTTCATTAAGAATTATAGATAGGTTTGGGCACTGTTAGTGGATAGAGTTTGCACGTTTTGATTGTTTAAGAGTCTTGGGCTCCGCTTGATAACAAGATGGAAAATGATAGAAAAACATTTGATTTTTCAAACTTAAAAAGTTAAGAAAATTGGTGATTTCATCATGTGACAAGCTAATTGAGATTCAAGGTCCACACAGATTGGAATCTATAGAGCATTTGGACATGCATCAATGCAAGTGGAATTTGCCTGATTTTTCAAACCTTACAAATTTGATAGAGTTAAATGTTTCTTACTGTGTGAAAGTAACTGAACTCCGGGGACTTCAGGTGTCCTTAAAATTTCTGGGCACGAGCCATTGCGAAGCATTAGAAATATTACCAAATTTGTCAAACTTAGTAAAGTTAACTAGTTTCTACTCCTCATGTTGCAAGAAGCTAGTTGTGATTCAAGGACTAAACAAATTGGCATCCTTATAATATTTGTTAATAATAGGTTGTGAATTCTTAAAAAGATTGCCAGATGTTTCGAACTTAAACAAGTTAAGAGAATTGGTGATTTTCTCATGGGACAAGCTAATTGAGATTCAAGGTCTACATGGATTGGAATCTGTAGAGGATTTGGACATGCATAAATGCAAGTCTATTGAGAACTTAACTGATTTTTCAAACCTTACGAATTTGAAAAAGCTAAATGTTTATCACTGTGAGAAACTAACTTGCTCTGGGGACTTGAGGAATTAAAGTTCTTAAAGGAGTTGCGTGTTGTCAGATGCGATTCACTTGAAAATCTACCAAATTTGGCTAACACAAGGGTACAAAGGGTTTGATTCCATGGTACGTTTCAACTTTACATTGAACTTAATACTTCCTCATTTTAAGAGAGATCTTCCATGATTGCTTTCTGACTGTCTTTCCTTTCTCTTATTTATTCTTGAATGGATTATAGATTGAATGAATTTCGCCTAGTTTCGAAATGTCAAAAGTAAGGTCGCCGTCATGAGGAGCATGCACGGGTCATAGGAACACAGCAAGTCTCTCAATTTGTCATTTTTATTTTTGATTTCTTTGTTTCAGTACTTTCACAATGCTGTTAAGTATATCAAAACTGAAGGCATTACTACTCTTTTAAGCACATAAGCTATCTCCACTTTTAGATTTCATATATAGAGACAAAGGACCCAATTGAATGGCTGTGCATACGTTCCCTTAAGGGCTCGTTTGGTTCGAGCTTTAGGAATGGAATTGGCATTCTCGATGCCAGGAAACCTTTATTCCCGGCATCCTTTATTCCAATCCATTAGTGCTCGTTTGGTTGGAGTTTTAGGAATCTAATCGGTAATTTTTATTTTTTTTATTTTCTGTGAAAAAATAATATTTTCGTTTTCTGGAAAAAAAATAATATTTTTCGTTTTCTGGAAAAAAAAATATTTTTTTTTTTCATTTTCTGGAAAAATAAATAAATTCTAGTAAAAAAAATATTTTTTTTCATTTTATAGAAAAAAAAGAAAAAAAAAGAAGATGATTCCTATAAAAGGGAATCCAAGGATTCCTCCCAATTTTCTTGGGAATAAAATTTGGCAAAATGGGGGAATTTAAGTTTCCTAGGAATCCTAAATTTCTTGCCAAAACTTGAACCAAACAATGGAATCCTCTCCGGAAAGGAAATTAGAATTCTAGGAATCACCAAAAACTCGAACTAAACGGACCCTAAATGAATAGGTTCCACAAACACTCAAAATATCATTATTCGCAAGTATCCAACTTGAACAATTTTGGAGACTTATATGCACACCAGTGTCATTAGTTTCGCAGTGTCATTATTTTGGAGACTTATATAAAATGGGTCTCACTTTGGTCCAAACTATGAAGCATAGACTCGACACGTGACACGCAATTTTTCCAAAATGTAGGACACAACACGTGGGTTGGGGGGGGGGACACGTTCTTAAGTAATTAATTATATATGCAATAAACATTTTAAATATTTAAGAATTAAATAAAATGAAACTAGATTGCATTAATAACCCAAATACTCAAAACATGATCACTACATTGTTCCATAATTAAAGCATCAAAAAGCATACATAGACTAAATTGTTCCATAGAATGATAGAAAACAAAAGGGGAATATAAAAAGTGGCTTAGTTGCCTCATCTTCAGTTGATGTTGCAATGAAAAAACACTAGGAGTAGTAGCCATCTAAATCAATTATCAAGTATTAGAGACTATAATTAATCCAAGTGTTGGAGAGTGTAGGAGTGTCCGACAAGTGTTGGGCCCGACACGTGGCTTCCAAGAGAGTGTTCGTGCTTCATAGTCCAAGGGTTTCATATAGCCCGTTTTTGAGTTAATTGATATGAGAAAACACCACATTCTCATTCTAATTGGCATGCTTCTTAGAATCCAGCTTCATCAAATTCTTGAGGCTATGTACTGACATTGTGTCTTTCAAGGTTTGGGCTGAAACTGATAAATTACACTGTGTTCATCTTGTAAAGAAACTGATAATGCACCTATTACAATTTGCATTATTCCACGATGTTATTCCGCATCACACAAATGCTTAGAGTTTTCTTTTATGCGTACAAACTGTTATGAATATGATAAAATGACCATTATACTCCTGTCTAATAAATTATTGAAAATCATTTTCAACAAACAGATAGCGACAGATGCAAAACCAAAGCAACATCACTGCATTGCTTCTCATTTCAGTTTATTTCTATTTGGAACATGTGCTTGAGATTTCGTGATAATTGTTTGGAAATGGAGAACTATAAAACGTTGTTGTTTGTTTTTGTTTATTCTCTGTTATTTTAGTTGTCAGTTCTTTGATATGGATTGACTAGTGATATGTTTGGCATGTAGTTTCAACCATCCTTGCTGAAGATGCTAAAGAGTTTTGGTATTGATGTGAAAAAGGGCATAAAGAGGTTGTATATGCTTTAGCCAAATGTATAATAGGAAGCAAACATCATCCTTCTTGAACTTCTGGACATAAATGAAGTAAGTATATTTCTAAATTCTAATTGTTCGTTTTTCCTGGTTGTATGGGTTTTTTGCGTTCATCCCTGTTGTGCACTTCATTCACATGGAATCAGCAACAACTAGTTTTTATTACTGGACTGATATGCACTTCTGCATCTAGCATTGGGTAGAGTTAACAATTGATTAGGCTAAAATTAGTGTTTCCTTAAAAAGCATGTAAGTTGAAGTGGGACCATCAATTTGAGGCGGAGGAAGTATTATTTTGTTTTATCATTTTGATTTGATTCAAGTGGAGTTAATATGCAATTATGCATTCATGCTCAGAATGGTAATTTGAGAGAAAGTGTCTCTCTTATTAGGCAATGGACAAGTAATTTTGCCATAGAAGTACAACTACATGGATTCATTTTCATAATCCTTATGCGAAACCAATTGAGCCCACACTAACCACTGAACCACTCCTGCTAATTTTTTCCCAAACAACTTTAACAGACAAAACATTAGACAGAGTCCGCATAGATTCACTCTCTCTCTCTCTCTCTCTCTGTCACTTCTAGGCATATACTGAGGCAAACTAAGAAGAATTTGAACAAGGTCATTAGATATAGGCCCATCAACAAACCACTCCATCTTTGCATCAAGAGAATAAGCTGATCATAAGCCACCCTTTCAGCAAATCTCTGTAGCAAACCCACACATTGTTACCATTCCCCATCCTCCCTATATATACTGAATGAAATCAATAGCTCCATTTCTGAGTTTCATCAACTTGTATAGTTATAATCTCGTACATCCATTTTTTTTTTGAGATCCATCGGTGTTTGTTGATTTACTTTAGTCATTCTGAACTTTTTATTTTTGCACTGATTGTTTTTTTGTTGTGTCCATTTTTTTGGTTTCTATTGTTGTGTCAAATATGTGCTATGGATCCCCATGGTAGTTTT
This sequence comes from Lonicera japonica, assembly GCA_021464415.1. Taxonomy (NCBI): domain Eukaryota; kingdom Viridiplantae; phylum Streptophyta; class Magnoliopsida; order Dipsacales; family Caprifoliaceae; genus Lonicera; species Lonicera japonica. The sequence continues at coordinate 23,334,581 of CM038463.1, forward strand.
GGGGATTCAGCACAACATATAATACAACCATTACCATTTTAATGCAATACTTCATCAATTTGAATTTGAGATGCTTTTGATCAGTTGCACCAAAAAGCATTTTTACTCGCTTTTGATCTTTAAGAACTTTTATTTTTCTTTTTGGTATGATAAACCACTCATTGGAAAACGTAATCACTATGTTCAAGTCTTATAAAACATATGTTATTCAAGTTTAAGCCTCAAATTTTATTTTGACTGTTTTCTTTATATTTGAATAAGGAAGGTTATATTGAATCTGGTTCCATTCCATTCCATTTGCTAACATTCTTTCATAATTCGTTTTCGGTAAAGCAGGAGTATGAAGAAATTGAGCAAGCATGTGCTGCCACGACCGAGGTTCCTTTCATCATCTTGCCTGTAATTTGGTCTATATATTGCTTCATTAGGACAGGCTTCGTTGCAAATCAGTAGAGATGTGATTTAGTTGCACTCTCTGATTTGAGCTCTTGCTTCATTCCGAGATTTGATCTCTTAAATTGTAGAACCACCTTTTATTGAACCATATACGCAGGATAAGAAAAGCTATGCAACCCAAAAATGTCCCAAAAGTTGTAGCCAAAATTAATTAGAACCCCGTATCTGCATTGGAGTCTGGGAGAGACAAAGTGATGAGTGGTTTAAATGCGTTGAAAGTTACTTTTGGATTGTGTTGTTGGCATTCTTTTTAGGGGCAAGTAGCATTGCTCTTGTGGGATTTATATGCATGGCTTGCTGAAAACAAGATGAAGCATTTTAAATTTAAATTTGAAGGGTCGTTTCTCGATTGGTACCCATTAATTTTACCTGTTTTCCCTTTGGCACCCTAAGTTTATAATAATTCTCCTTTGATGCTTATTCGGACGGTTTTCATCCGGTCAAACCGTTAACACCCTGCATCAATTGTTGTGATGTACCAAAATACCCATGTAAAAGATGACTTTTTGATTGAGAAAAACACTCGCACAAAATAATGAAAATTTAGTTTCATACATATAGTATCTTACTGGAGAGACAATATGTGATATAATAAAAGAAAATGGATACCACCAAAATACTACATATAAAAAAAAAGGCTTACACTTCGTAATTGTATCACTTCTTCTAATTTGAGATAGTCTCATGTGGTTCAAGATTTAAGGGAATAAATGCTGGTGAGAGGGTTTTTTTTTTTTGGGGGGGGGGGGGGGGGGGGGGGGGGGGGGGCGAAGATGTTGAACATTTTTCATTTTAGTTATAAGACGTTATTTTACCACGTCGACACAATACAAAATACCCCTAGAGAACTATTTTACAACAATGAAAAATTGTCTAGGTGATTGATAAAACATATAATAGGAGGGGACCCGAACCGGACCACCCGAAAAAAAAAAAATCCAAATTAAGAATTTGATATTCAGTCAATTCAAATTTCACCCTACCTAAATAAATTTGTGCATGACCATTTACATTTTCATAAATGTGTAACAAAAATAAATAAATAAAATGTTGTAATTTAGTGACATGGAATTTGTGCATTACTTAGCGGGTGGAAGAATTAAAATGGACCTCACATATGAAATAAGATATTGATGTTACGTGATTTTGGTCTCTCTTTAATGTCCCTCTAAAATTCCTCACTAGTGACAATTACTATCTCATAGGATAATGATCCATTGTGAATGCTTTAAACTTTAATAATAGGATTGATATTAATATTCGCACAGTGAATTATATAAACAATGGCGATGTATTAGTACAAGAGATACTCTCTTTTGCGTATGTATGAGAATTATTATATTTATGGGTTTCTCTCAAATACGAGAGTTTATTCCTCACACAATTTTTTCATCATTCCTCTTTTTTGTACGAGAGTTCTTATACGAGATAGCCTCAAGCAATTCTAACTATAAGCACTTCTCTTTCGTATACATAGTCGTATTAATATTTATGTCATAAATTTCACTGAAAACACATTCGTACGTACTAATTTTTAACATTCTTAAACCTCCACTGCCTACATGCACTTTTAACTTCTTCGGTATTTATACGATATTCACGTACAAATAGTTCACCACTATGGATGCTAAAAAAACAAGGGTTTGTGACAAAAAAAAAATAAAAAATGTGAATGGGTTGGTAATATTTTGATGAACAATAAAAAAAATCTCCATCGGGCCTTAGCAGTGTTGAGCCACCCGTGATTCATGGTCCTTTATGGGCCCCACTAAACATGTCCCCACACGGCCACACCTTCGGCCACTCATTGTCATGTCAATTCGTTTTTTTTCTTCTTCTTTTTTTTAATGAGAAAAGTAAAATTTATATTATTGAAACTTGAAAGCAATTAATATATCCTTGAAGAATCTATGTCCTGTGACCTCCGCGCATATATATATATATATATTTATATTATAAAACATTAAGTTTGACCAAATTTATTCTCAAAAAGTATAAGAATCTAATGGTTAAAAATATGCATGTTATGGTGTGCATTAACTCTATACCCTTGGATGAGTTTTATACACACATTAAGATGTCACATCAAAGTTAAAACACTCACACCAATAATATACACACAACAAAATCTCACACACTAATAATTTTTTTTATATTAAAAATGCCATAACTTAAAATAAAAAATAAAAAATTTAATAAAAATTTAATATTTAAAATATACTAATCAAGATCAATTAAACAAGATCCATCATGATTATAGAATTATGTGAAAAAAATAAAATTATTGAGTAAAATTTAACACCAACAATATACACAAAATAAACTCTCACACACCAATAATTTTTTTTTTTACATTAAAAATGCCATAACTTAATATACACAAAATTTAATGTTTAAACTATACTAATCAAGAAATTTAATAAAAATTTAATATTTAAATATACTAATCAGGACCAATTAAAAAATATTCATTTTAAAATTAAAAATTTAATCTATATTATAAAACACCATCTTTGACCAAAATTTTATCTAAAAAGTATAAGAATTTAATGGTTAAAAATACACATGTTATGCCGTGCATTAGTTCTACACCATTGGATGAGTTTTATACACACATCAAGATGTCATATCAAAGTTAAAACACTCACACCAATAATATACATACAATAAACTCTCACATACTAATAATTTTGTCTACATTAAAAATGCCATAACTTAAAATAAAAAATTCAAAATTTGATAAAAATTTAATATTTAAAATCTACTAATCAAGATCAATTAAACAAGATCCATCATCACTATATAATTATGCAAAAAATAAAAAATAAAAAATTATTGTGTAACATTTAAGGACGTACGTTATGTGTTCATACATTATTTATCATCCCAATCTATCATTTTTAGGACGTACGTTATGTGGTTGGATTGTGATTAAAAGACTCTTTAAAAATTAAAATCAAGCCAGTCCAATTGAGCTTACGTTTCAGTTGTTCACAATGTTAGACTAGATTAGATAATGGGCTCAAAATAGATTGATTGATTTTACAGATTTAAATTCGTCACTCGTTAATTTTTTTATCCTGTTATCATATTGTTTTTTATTTCACAGTGCCTGATGGCACGGGTATACCCTATATATATTATAAAACATCAAGTTTGTCCAAATTTATTCTCAAAAAGTATAAGAATCTAATGGTTAAAAATATACATGCTATGATGTGCATTAACTCTACACTCTTGGATGAGTTTTATACACACATTAAGATATCACATCAAAGTTAAAACACTCACACCAATAATATACACACAACAAAATCTCACACACCAATAATTTTTTCTATATTAAAAATGCCATAATTTAAAATAAAAAATAGACCTTTCAATTAAACAAGATCCATCATGATTATAGAATTATGTAAAAATAAAATAAAATATTGAGTAACATTTAACACCAATAATATACACAAAATAAACTCTCAAACACCAATAATTTTTTTTACATTAAAAATGCCATAACTTAATATACACAAAATTTAATATTTAAACTTTACTAATCAAGAAATTTAATAAAAATTTAATATTTAAATATACTAATCAAGACCAATTAAAAATTATTCATCTTAAAATAAAAAAAATAATATTTAATATTTAAAATATACTAATCAGGAAATTTAATAAAATTTTAATATTTAAATATACTAATCAAGATCAATTAAACAATAATACAAGATCCATCATGACTACAGAATTATGAATTTAATATTTAAATCTACTAATCAAGATTAATTAAACAAGATCCATCATGATTATAGAATTACGTAAAAAAAAATAGGAAAACTTATTGACTAACATTTAACACTAATAATATACACATAATAAACTTTCACACACCAATCATTTTTTCTACATTAAAAATGTCATAACTTAAAATAAAAAATAAAAAATTTAATATTTAAAATCTACTAATCAAGATCTATTAAACAAGATCCATCGTGACTGTAAAATTATGTAAAACAAATAATAAAAATTATTGAGTAACATTTAAGAACGTATTTTATGTGTTAGTACATTATTGGTTATCTCATTATGTCGTTTTATGGGTGTTCACAATATATCAGTCAAATTTTTGAACTATTTTCAAATCATACCAACAGACATGATTGAATTATTTTCACATATGACCTTGATTTTAATTTGTTAAAAACTTATTTTGTCGAGATCAAAATAAGATAAAAAAATATGATTAAAATATTCTTTAAAAAATCTACTAATCAAGATCAATTTAACGAGATCCATCATGACTATAGAATTATGTAAAACAAATAATAAAAATTATTGGGTAATATTTAAGGACGTATTTTATATGTTCGTACATTATTGGTTATCTCATTATTTCATTTTAGGGGTGTTCACATATATCAGTCAAAATTTTGAACTATTTTCAAATCATAACAACAGACGTGATTGAATTATTTTCACATATGGCCTTGAGTTTAATTTGTTAAAAACTTATTTTGTTGAGGTCAAAATAAGATAAAAAAACATGATTAAAATATTCTTTAAAAAGTAAAAACAAGTCGGTCTAATCTGGTTTACTTTTAATTTTTTTAACATGAAGATATATTGAATCTAAGTTTGTCGATTTAGATTCATCACATATTACTCATTTTTATCTTATTATCAGTCTCTTTTCATCTTATTGTCAGTCCTTATTTAATTTATCGTGCCGGATGGCACGGATATACCCTAGTATATATATAATTTTTTTTTTCTTTTTTTTTCTTTTAGTGGGGTGCACCAGGCCCGTGCAATAGTGCAACGCATGGGCGACGCGCAAAGACCCCCGCAGCAAGCTACTGTAATGGGCCTAGTATATATTGTAATACCACCACATAGCAATATATATGTGTGATATACGCGCATGTATATTTATTTGTTTTTATGCATGACGCAAGAATCTGTACCCAAAAAATAGAGCCAACTGGCTAGCAATAAATATATCTAAGTATATGAAGTAAACATCGGAAATTTTATCACTTTTTATTTTATTTTATTTTATCATTACAAGTTATTATGATTTTCTTCAAAAAGTATTTTAAATTAAAACAGAAGTAATGGATTCGAATTTGTTAATGATTCTTAACCACAGAACTCACTTATTACTAATTTTTAAAACTAGTTTCATATAAAAATAATAATGCGTTAATGCAATATCTATGCACTAGAGAGTTATTTTATTAAAAAGTTTTATCCATTGAACTAACACCATTCTTTTTATGATAATATGTAAACCTTAACTCCCGACCATTCATTTATAACAAGATATATTTAAGAAATCTGATATTAAAATTGAAAAAAAATCCGATCGTAATTTCTTTAATTAAACAGAAGGAGGTGACTCAAAACTCAAGGAACCAATATGTAATTATTTTAGAGAGAGGGAAAAATAAAGCATTCTTGAGTGCTTAATTCATTGATTGTGCGTTCAATATACCACACATGAAATAATCTCATACAAACAAATTCTACAGAACTCAAATTTATAAGCAAAATAATTAATTCCAAGAAAAAGTAAAGAAATTGAAGATTCGACATCCTCTCATGTCGATTAATTCATCCATACAGCAATGTAGCACAAACCTGCAAAATCCATACATTACCACATTATTAGCCAACCAACTTAAACCAAAAGTTAATCCCCCAAAACTAATTTATTTGAACAATTTATAAAAAGTGAATACTTTTGTTTTGTTATTTTATCCATACATGCCAACTTTTATTTATTTTTGCACTTTAGCGCAAGCAATAGGATTTGAACTATATTCTTCACTGCTGGACCTATTCTCATGATGTTAAACTTTTCTTTTAAATCACAACATTCTAATGGAACCAACATCGCATGTGTATGAAATTGTTATTTGATTTTACGTATTGTTCAAGAAGATTATAGAGTTAAATTTGAATGCGCAAATGTCCATATAGTGAGTCAGAGAGAGGATTGGAAACATTGAAAGAAAAGAAGAAGAAGAAGAAGGCATGTTAGAGGTGCAAAAAGTAAGTTCAGTTGCTTCTTCTTCTTCTTCTTCTTTTCTTTTTCCTTTTTTTTTTTTTATAGAAAAAAGCAAGTCAATGTTAAAAAATTTATATAAGCAACTTATTATAATCTTTTAATTATATTTGCTATTTAAATTAATGGGCTAATATTTAGTGATCTAATTAATTTTTGTTAAGCCATGGATTACTCAAATAAATGTGGGCCAAATGTATAAATATATTGTATAAGCTTATTAAGGTTTTATGTGAACTCAAATTAAACTGTATATAAAGAATATATTAGTATGATGGTTTTTAATACACCAAATCAAAATATGGCTCAATTCTCGTATTCTACATCTGTTTTATCATAGATTCAGGTACGCAGTTTAAGTGTTTTAATTTAAATCTTGATGATTTGACATGTTAATTTTAGAGATTAATTTTTAACAATTAATATCAGAGCGATTTTATGTCAAATCATTAAGAATTATTAGATATATTTATATATATATATATATATGTACGGACAAAAAAAAGGAATTTAAAAAACCGTAAGCCAAATCACCTTACGAGTAGATTAATGCTTAGCACGGCACTCATGCTTCAAGTCACCTGTTTAATTTTAAAGATTCCTTATTTAATTTAATTGATCTTATTTAAGGTCGTCATGTACTAAGGTTTATACGATTTTACAAAAAAGAGACAAAAAATTAACAAGGGAGGCTTCTTTGATTTGATTTGACGGTAGAAGACGAAGAAAAAAAAAAGGGTTGGCCGAATGAACAGAGGCTAAATTTATGGGTTCCTGCAATCATGTTGCTGTATGGTTTGTTTAGCTCTGGCCCATTAAGTCTTTGGGAGGTTTTAGTTTACATATTTATATACAAAGAATTTGAGTTAACCATGGCAACAGTTGATTTTTTGTTATATATATAAGTTTGATTTAATTCGATGTGATGTGACCATTTTTTTGGCTTATTTGTGAGGTGATTTTTTTTTTTAATAAATTCATAGATTTTTACAGATTTTAATAAGTTCATCAAAAAAATAAAAAATAAAAAATTAAAAGAAAAAAGACAAAAGATAAACAATAAAATAAAATAATTAGTAGTTTAAAGTAATATTATCAAAAATATAAAGACAATTAACGAAATACATTAAAAAAATTCATACTGCTCCATTCAACCATCATTATGATTATCATAACCCTCTTCATTCTCATTGTTGTCCTCTTAATTTACATTCTCATTATTTTATAACCACATATTTACTTAAAAAATTAAAGGCAACAATTTTTTATGATTTTCTTATAGTCATCAATTGAATTTTACACTTGATACTATGTTTTGTTTATATGCTATTATTATTTGTATTTCATACTAATTATTCAATTCTTAGTATATACATATTCATTAATGGATTTAATGTCATTTATCAAGCACTACAACCACGTGCAATGCACGTGCATAAAAAAATTGTTATAATAAAAAAATTAAAGGATAAATAATAAAAGAATTTTGATTATAAAGTGAATATGAATTATATCATTATTACATAATAAGTGAATCGAATTTTATTTTTGTAAACCGACTTTAACTATGGATGATTTTATGCATCCACAAAATTAGACTTTTCACCCTACTAGTATTTTTTAATGAAATTAATATGAATTGTTTTTAAAAATTTGAACGATAATTAGCGGTCTAACCATTTGAAATTATATTAATGCATGATAACCACATTAGTAAAAGAGAGAATAAAGACTTTATAGGAATGAAGAAAAAATTAATGCGTTCATCATATAATAAGAAATTTGAATTTTGAGAGACAGAAGGGGAGGGAAAAGAGGGGAAAAAGAGACCGGGGGGGGGGAGAGAGAGAGAGAGAGAATGTTGAGTAAAGTTCTTAAAGGAATTATAAATCCATCTGAAATCTCTGAGTAAGTGAAAATATTTCAAGATGGATTTTTATGTATAAAAAAAGCTTTACAATCCACCAAAATTCACCACTGATTAAAATCCTACTAAGTTATTATACTTTTGAATACCATAAGATTTAGATGGATTTTTTAAAATCCTAATTGAATACATCAAGATTTTAAAAGACTTTTTAAAATCTCAATTGAATACATCATGATTTTAAAAGACTTTTTAAAATCTTAATTGAATACCCATGAACTTTAAAAGTCGATAAAAGTCTTAGGTACTCTTATAATGGGTGAAATTAAACTCATGTCCTTTTTTTGTTTCAAAATTAGACTTTGATGCAAATCCCATTAATCTCCGTCTAAAATTAACGAACACTTGATTTGCAAGTGCCTTTAACCCACAAAATCCACCTCTAGTTCCAAAAATAATAGGATATACCAAAAATACCCTCATGCTCTTGACCCATCTTCTTCTCCGATGTGTGTTACTCTCTTCCTCTCTAAAACTTCCATGGAAGACAAATCTTTCAGGAAACAAGAAGAGTGAAGAAGGACTGGATGGAGAAGAAAAATCTCATTAAACACACACAACTCTCTCTCTCTCTCTCTCTTAAAAACATAGAATTTCTACTACCAAAAGAAAGACTCTTCACTTAACTCCCTCCTTCCCCCCTCTATCTCTAAAACTATGTTCTTTTTTTAAAACTCTGTTTCTAGGCCAATTCCCCTAATTTATCACACTAGCTCACATTCAAAACAAACAAGGCCAACCTCTACTTCCTTGCAATGACCACCGCCATCTGCTATTCTTTTTACCTAATCAGAATCTAGCACCATGGCGACTCCACAGCCAGAATCTCCGTCACTTCCGCTGTCTCCAGCAACCTAACCCCAAAAAACTATACGACCTATTCCCGAACCACCTCCCTCTCGAAACCTCCACCTCCGATATTTACCCTCCATCCATCATCAACACTGCACCTCCGCTTCTGTTTCCGATCCGGTTGAGCCGTTCGAGTTCAAGGGGGTGGGAGAGGGAGGGGGACGGAATTATCTTATCTCTCTGTTTTTTTCTTTCTTCTTTTTCTTTCTATTTTTATTTTTTAAAGGATTTGATATTTTTAAACTATGGTTAAGTTAAATTAAATTGCATATGGTTAAATTATGTTTAAATTTTAACTGAGGTCGACGTAATTGCACCAAAATCTAATTTTGGAACAAAAGAGTACTTAACTATAATTTCACCTATTATGGAAATACCTAAGTCTAAATTGCCCCCCCCCCCTAATATATATATATATATATCTTCACAAATGTTGGATCCAATTTTAATTTAATATATGTTATGTGTACATATATATAAATTTTAGATATATATGCATTGTGTAGTACATGTATATTCCTTTAGTTTATTATTTGCAAATAAAATTACTTATTTAAGATATTGATGTTTATTATTTATGCAATTAATAATCAGTCCAAAGGAAGGTTCTTGTTTGGCCAAATAATATATATTGTTTTTCTCGATATTTGTGTTGTTACTATTTATGCAATTAATAATCTATCCAAAGGAAGATTATTAATTGGAAAAATAATAAACACACATGTGATAATAAATATGTGATCATTATCAGGTTTCTATGTGAGTAATAAATCATTTTAAAGAAAGGCTTATTATTTGACAGGAATTACTACCAACATTTGATTCTTATGCTGAAAGTACCATTGCAGTTTCGTCCGGGTACACAAGCCCCCAGACTGCCAATAATTTAAAAACTGCAGTAACCCGTCAATGTGAGAAAGATAAAGTTTGTGCTTTGCAAATCTTATAAATATGGATTTTTTTTAGATCATAAGATTGCAAAGCACAAATCATCTGATATTTTAAAATAGATTAATTGAAACGATAAATTGTCAAAGTAATCTCTATCACATAAATTTATTTGTTTTGGAATATTAAGATATGTGTGTTTGTAATTTATGCGAATAATAATCGGCACAAATGAAGGTTATTATTTAGCCGAATGACATGTATACTTACTAGGGTATACCCGTGCCATCCGGCACGATAAATTAAATAAGAATTGATAATAAGATAAAAAGGAGTAATGTGTGATGAATCTAAATCGACAAACTTAGATTCAATATATCTTCATGCTAAAACAACTAAAATTAAACTGGATTGGAGCGACTTGTTTTTAATTTTTAAAGAATCTTTTAATCATATTTTTTGATCTTATTTTGATCTCGGCAAAATAAGTTTTTAACAAATTAAACTCAAGGCCATATGTGAAAATAATTCAATCACCTCTGTTGCTATAATTTGAGAATAGTTCAATAATTTGACTGATATAATGTAAACACTCCTAAACACGATTTACTAAGATAATCAATAATGTACAAATACATAAAATACGTCCTTAAATGTTATTCAATAATTTTTATTATTATTTTTTTACATAATTCTATAGTCATGATGGATCTCGTTTAATTGATCTTGATTAGTAGAGTTTAAATATTAAATTTTAATGTAAAAATATTTATTAGTGTGTGAGAGTTTACTTTTGTGTATATTATTCGTGTTAAATGTTACTTAATAATTTTTATTTTTTTTTTACATAATTCTATTGTCATGATGGATCTTGTTTAATTAATCTTGATTAGTAGATTTTAAATATTAAATTTTTATTAATTTTTTTATTTTTTATTTTAAGTTATATCATTTTTAATATAGAAAAAATTATTGGTGTGTGAGAATTCATTATGTGTATATTATTGGTGTGAGTGTTTTAACTTTGATGTGTGTATAAAACTCATCAAAGGGTGTAGAGTTAATGCACACCATGACATATATATTTTTAACCATTAGATTTTTATACTTTTTGAAAATAAATTTGGTCAAACTTGGTGTTTTATAATATAGATGGTAATAAATATGAGATGACTAACAGTTTTCCATATAAATAATTCGTTAGCCCAAAGGAAGGCATATTACTTGACATGATTTGCCATTTATATTTGATTATTGCGTGGAAAGGACCATTTACAAGTTAATATTTATGTCCAAAAATTAAATATCAATGTTGTGTTAGGTATCTTGTGATGGGAATCCATTATTGATAATTTGGATAATTGTGTCATTTATGTATATTGTTTGTTAATATGTTATGATATGTATATTAATTGTAAGTTTGTAATTTTTATAATTTGTTCTCTATTCAGTTTTTTAGTTATGCTTTATATATATCTGCTAACATAAATTTGGTAGTGGTGCTTAACGACAAAAAATTTAAGAATTAAAAATAAAACTTTGTGATTGCTTCTGCTTTTATGATCATAAAACGTTCCATTCTAAAATTTTTTAGGGCTTTATAAGGAAAATGCTACTTAGTTCCTTAAAGAAATTAAATAAATGTTTTGCTAAAAAACAAAAAGACTAAAGCAAATAAACTTTTGACTAGTCTTGTTTCAATAAGGTATAAAGAAAATGAAACATAAGGGAAATACATTATGAAAATGTCTAATATCGCTGTCAAACTAAAGGCACTAAAGTTAGTGATGTCTAATAACTTGCTCGTGCATCCAGTTCTTTATTTATTTTCCTGCACAATATTGTTAGTTTATAGTGAGTTACACAACTCATAAGGATATATATAATGAGTTACAATACTCAGAAGGATAAGTGGTCTTTTAATGAGCTTATATCTCACGGTGTGTAAAAAGAAGAAAAGATTTAGCGATAAAAGACATAAAGTACTCATGTAGCAAACACTTCTAAAGGATAAGAAAATGATAAATGATAAAGGTTAAGAAGCTGCAGTTGGAACAACACTAATGTAATTGCAAAAAAAAAATGATAAAGAATTTGTCAGTTACTTTTGCAAGAATAATAGACATAGTAATGTTCCAAATATGCCACTTGGCGTGTAAAGTAGTATATACTTCTTATTAGGGTTTGTTCTGTAGTTAGTTTTACTTATGTACATGTGATTACTTGGTGAGTAAATTCTAATGATACTATTCACATAAGTGTGTTTAGAAGTTACTTGTGGAGCCGTAAGTTAATTGATGATGAAAGATTCATCTATCAGGGCGATGGCGGAACAGTTACAGTTGAGGTTATAAAGACTTTTAGGTTATCATTAAAGACTAGTTACATTTTGTATTTTGGAGACTTTTATGGTATTGTCATTTATATATAATTTTTATTTTCACTTGAACAAATATGGTTATTCTTATTCATTTGAAAATAATACAGTTAGTTTTTTTTTCAAGATTCAAATATTTTATTACTAGTTCTTTATTCGATAATTTATATACAAATACAATTGCTTCATGTAATGAAACCTTGTAAATTAATTCATGTGATACAAAGCGTAAATTAACTAATAAAAATTCTTCCATGTTATGGCACAAGCATTTGGGACAAATCTCTAAACAAGGAATTAAAGACTTGTGGAATTTTTGAAACTCCTTCATTTAACAGATTTCAAAGTCTGTATTGGATATGTAAAGGGGAAATGGATAAACATAAGGAAACTAGTGAAAAAATAAGAACGAGTGCGGAGTGAATTAAACTAGGTGTATTATTCTCTAAATTATAAGCAAAACACTTTAATTAATATAGCAAAAATAAACTTAAGAGTCTACCAATTTTAATTCAAAAAGTTTGTTTAATCTTATCTAGCATGCATACATAAATCAATCAATCAAACACATATAATCGAGAAAAGATATAACGAAGTATCCCTGCAGTACAAGACTAATCGTCAACAAATAATTCCACTATAATAATAACAAAAGGTACATATTCGATTAATCACAAACCAACTAAGACTAACAGTTCTTAAATCGCTCAATAATAACTCGACGTAGCCTCTAGTGTTTAGCTTCGTTCTCGAATCTCTCAATTTGGAACACAACGTATCAACGCCTCAAACTTGCTCCGATCTCCTTGATAGCCTCGTAAATCAATAACGGGTTCGGGGCCTTTGTTCTTGGAGTAGAACAATTAATTTGGCATGAAGATAGATTCAAACCCTAAGTGGTGGTGTGATGCAAAAAGCTTTTGAAAAATGTATAAATTTGTTGTAAAAATAGTGTTAATGAATTCTGGTCAAAAGGTTTTATTTATAGGAGAAAATAAAGTTATTTTCCCTTTTCAATTAGGAAAAATAACTCAAAAGATCAATATTTATGATAAAAATTCATAGCCAGAAATTCAAGTAGGACCGGTCAACATGAACACAATATGTACCGGTCCACTTTTAACCGCCGGACCAGTCCACTAAGTCCATGTGTACCGCTTCACCATCTTGAGGAAACTGTTTCCATGGAAAACTTTAAACATATAGCCAGACCGATACACTCAGTGTAATGTGTAGAGGTCCACCCTGATGACAGTGGAAATAAACTCAGTTTTTGAAAATCAACATTTCCATGGAATTTTAACCACCACCTAGATATAAAGTCCAAACTTTCTACCAAGCTTACTATACACAAGTATCGACTGCGTGATATTCGTAAGCTTTTGGTTAAATGAAATCTTCAAGATGACATGATCGGCGCAACAAGATTTACAAAGAAAATGTGTTTCCGTCGAAGGAACTAAGCCAACATATTTAAACTTTACAAATTCCCTCTTTGGTTATTCCGTGACAAAACACAATACATCCTAAACAGACTCACTGACTAGTAAACTATAACACCGTAATTCCAAACGAGATTCTAATTAAAGAAAGACACTTTAAGCATAAACAATTAACTAGAACCTTAACATATGCCAACATATCAAGTTCTAGCAGATGTACGTAAAACAATCCCGAAACACCACAACTCAAACCAAAATACCGTGAAAAGCACCTAGGAATATTTGAGAAGTTAAGAAAGATATAACCAAAATAATCAACAATAATAAAAACAAATGCCAATATATCTCTCAAATAACTCCCCCTAAACATGTTCACTTCTCCCCCTTTTTGCGGGGGATAACCAAAGACAATCAAGCTCAAGCAATAACACATGCATAAATGATATAATAAAACCAACCATAGCATATAACGATACTAAAAAGTTATTAAGAGACATAAAGCTTCAGCAGATGAAACAAAATAGTTTGAAACTAACATTCATACAGATCTAGAAAACAGAAATTCCTAAAAGTAGACATAAGAAACTAGAAAGAGCACTCTACACTACCGTACTCGAAACATGAACTTTCTGATTCAGAATCACTGTGCTTTGAACTTTTTGCTGCAGCTACCTTTTCTTCTTCTTTTTCTTCTTCTTCTTGCAATGTGGTGTCTGGTTGAGGCTCATATGGACCTGCCTCAACATCATACTCATCCTAAAACTCCGAAAAAGCCAAATAGTTTCTAATGAGATGCACTTGCTTTCTGATGTGTTGAACTTGCTTTCTTATCACGTGTTCATTGTGCTGAATCTCCACATTCTCTAGATGAAGACAATCAAGCTTGTGAAGAATTCTTTTGAACATACCTTTTAAGTCCCTTTTATTCCCATTGAATTGAGGGATGATACATCTTCGATCGCTGTCTTGATGACCTTTGAATTACTTTCCCTTTAGCACCTTTCTCCCTTTGACGCTTCATATGAATAAAGACATCATCCTCATCTCTATATGCTTTAGTGTAAACAGAAGCTTGAGATAATGAATTTTTTTAAGAGGTCAAATTATAATCACCGCGGGAACTACGGGCCGTGGACTCAGTTTTAAATAATTGAACACCCCAAATCTCAGTCAGAATCCTAGTGATGAATGATCCCAAGACGAGACCAGTGGGAGTGGGATGACCTTATTTACGGCGGGTTAGACATTCAACTATCCGAGAGAACAATAACTCAGCCAAATCAATGGTATGTCACATCCTAACCGCATAGAGAAACATAGCATCCTTAGGAAAAACTTCGGAATGATAGGAGCCTGGGGATATACAAAAGTGATAGATAGCGTAAAGAATGCAATAGTTTGGATGATGAAAACTTGTGGAAACTTGAAGAAGATTATCCCATGTATGCAGGGAGCCCATAAGTTCGAAAAGAACTGCATTTATATTTGGGGGTTCTGGCTATAGAATATGGGAATTGCAGATTTCCAACGACAGGAAAAGAGTAAATCTGACAAATAGAGTCCGCATCAATATATATATTAACCATTCAAACTCTAGCAACTAATCTATTTCCACTCGGATGCTCAATGAAAATGGCCCGAAAACAGAATTCACGAACCATAAAGGGAAAACATAAATGGTTCATCATGATTTTGTCCCACTGACAAGCCATGAGCCAATTGAATACCATTGGAGGAATAATAGAATTCCTCTTGGTTGAGGGTTTGAAGGCCGAAAGGTTCACATTCCGCTCCCAATTCACTTTGACTTTGGAAAATCGATTTACAAACTCTTTATGTTCTTTGTCATTATCAAAACGGGCAAAGAAAGTACCGGGATTATTGTGGGTTTAGGCCAAAATGAGGGAAGTCGTTAGGGGAAGAGAGGATTCAGTGTGGATTTCTTTCCCTTTAGAAGAGGCAAGCTTAGATTTCTTAATCGGGGGCGAGGATAAAGGAGGATTTGGTGGTGAAAGTTGTTTCTTCTTTGATGATTTGGATGGAATCTAAGTTTTTGCCATTAACTGTAGACACCCTGATCCGTGACCCCCGCAAGAACCCTAACGACTATCGAGAATTACAGTTTTTGGGGCCCGGGAACCACCCGAGCACCCGAAACTGCCCCAAAAGGGTTTGTTGACCAAACAAACCTTTTTTTAAGAGGGATTATAGCGCAACAAACCAGTATGTCGCGCGAAAATCTCTCTTGTGTCGCACGACAAACCCCTTTGACCCAGACTATCCACTCTCTGACACATTAGTCTGTCAGAGACATCACTTCAGCCGTTTGTCGCTCGACATTGCTCAACATGTCGAGCGACACTTGTCCTTTCTGAGTCTTATATCTGATTTTCTGATCTTCTATCACTATGAATAGGCCAACACCCCCAAGGGTTTAAGGACGGCAACTTGGGATCTAAGAATTCTGAGTCTTATATCTGATTTTCTAATCTTCTATCAAGTATTTTCTACGATCGTCTTATTTCTGAAGAATTATCAAATCTATTCTCGACACTTGACGTGTCCCACTTCTGGAATCGAATTCTCAAAAATATCTGAAGAAGGTAAAGATTATTATCGCCGAAGATCTTTATGCCATATTATATTTTCTTTCTTATTATTATTCTCGTCGGGAAGGTAAAGAAAGTCTCTTCTAGTATTTAAAATTAGATAGTCTGTGTACTTGTTTTACTTATGTTGTTCTGTCCATGTTTTATTTGAATAAACTTATTGTCAAGTTATGAAATAGTCTACTGTTTTCAAAACAAAAGACCTTGATAAAATCATTTACAAAACCAGAAGAGTAAGTATATTATCGCTCGGAAAAAACTAGGTTTTGAAAACTCGAACCGATAAAACTTACTTAGGAATTAAAATTCAGCATATCCTGTCTTTTCCATAGACTACGATGTGCCTAATAAAACTCCCCTTAAAGAGTCCTAATTTCATGTTAAATTAGTCCCGATACAAGACCCGAACTTTTTCAAAGTAATGAAAACACGAAAAAACCGTCATTATCTGAGGAAATAATTCGAAAAACTCTCTCTCTTAAATAAAAGGGCTTTGTCATTTGTATCTTACATCTTTTAAAATAAAACATCGGATCTCGGAACACAAAAGTTTTCATTCATTTCCCCATTTTCTCCAAAATTAGGATTTTTCATTCGGGAAGTAGTAGATTGCCAGTAAAAGCATCCAAGTTTTTTAATATAAAATAAACATATAAAAGACCGCTAGAGACCGAAAGGGCAGGACAGGTGCTTAACACCTTCCCAATCCGTAATATAGTTTTCGAACCCTATAGAATCATGATTTCGCAGACGAACGTGTAAAGAAAGGCTCTCTATAGCCTTTCCTCTTACACGACCCCCTTTTTTTGTCCGTTTTCTCGTAAAACGTACTGGTGACTCTGAACGAACCCTCTTGTATCTAGAAATAAGATAGTGGGACACCCGATATGAATTATCAAACACCTAGGAAGCAAATATAACAACGGAATCCTTTTCGATGTTTCAGACTCCCAAATTAAAGGCTGAGACCCTAGGGTCGCATTTGCGGATTCTCACAGTGGCGACTCTGCTAGGAGCGCTAGAAAACTAAGCTCTTATATGTGGACTTTTGTTTATTTGTTGAATATCTGTTTTACTGCTTTCCTTACTTATTTTTTATGTTAATTGATTACGAAGAAACCTTTTTCTAAAAATCGAAGTTTTCCAAAAATACGTAATAAAGATAATGATATTTGTAAACCCAACCTTTCGAACTTTACACGCACTTCATAAATCATGCATTGGTTCTACGAGTGTGAAATTACCCCAAACCCTTGGAAGTATTATAAGTGAGTAGGGAGTTGGCTTGCTTGGGCCAACATAAACCGAAAGCATTTACTTCCACTCTCCTTGGCCAAGTACGCCCCTGAGGTATATCGAGTGACGAGAACACTCACGTACCCGAAAATTATATCAAAAGATTCTTGCACGTACCCGCCCCTGGTGTATATTGCAAGGTCTTGCCAAATAGGAGGGAGCCTGAAGCCTTAACCGTTCGTACACCTGCGCTGCATATAAGATCGAGTCAGCTAAAACACTTGTCAAATAGCCGTAGGGGATGTACCACCTTACGACTTCCTTTACACCACTCCTTTAAAACCCGAGTCTTTTCTCGGTGATATTATTTTTAGTAGTTCTTTTGGCAAAAATCGAGTCATACCTTAGTCTTCCTTCATCTCTGCCACGTGATTTTGTCTACAGCCATAAAACGACAACAGTCTGGAAGGTTGGGCCGGTCGAGATCATACCGAGAGATTAGTAAGACCAAGCATATCCACAATGACCGATGGACGTGAGAATCAAGAAATATATCAGAGCCTAGCCAAGGCATCAGCAGTCCAGCCAACCCTAGCCGAGATGCATCGCTTACTAATGACCGTTAGCAAGAATTTAGCAAGCCTCACGACCAAGCAACAGGGTACCCGAATTCGAATAGAAGAGTTGTCAGTCGAACGAACTGCACCACCAGGGTTTGAACGACTACCACCGAATCGAGATCCGAATCAAGGGCAATTATCACAAGTACTCCCCCCAGTCCAAGGAAACAACCCACCTCAAACAGGTCCTATCCCAGCCGGTCCCGTTCAAACCGATCCAGACCCTACCTATCAGCAACAAGAGCCACCCATAGTTTGGCTGCAACCCCAAATCCAACCGAGTTTTGATCATCAGTACCAGCAATGGCCACAAGTTCCAGTGAGACATGTCCCACCACCAGCCCTGGTAGCCCCTCCCAACGAGTACCCAAATATCAACCGACTCTGGGCAGTATATGCAGGGTCAATTATAGCTCGGGAACAGCCTGACAAAGTGTTAAAAGAGAGCAAAGAAATGAAGAAATTGAAGGAACAGATGAAGGTCCTGCAGAAGGGAGTTTCCCTAAATAAAGGAGCAGATGAGATTACAGACATGAATGCCTTCTCTCTCTACCCAGAAGCCAGACAGCCCCAGGGGTTCAAGCTCCCTTTTATCACCAAATTTACTAGAACTACACCCCCGAAGACTCATCTCCAATCATACATAAGATCCATGCAAGTGTCTGGTTGTGGAGAACCCGAGTTGGCTCAGGCGTTCCACATGACTCTCACGGGGGTCGCCCTGAGATGGTTTTTCGATCTAGAGAGGCACCACACGAAGACTTGGGAAGACATCGTCAAGGAGTTTATGACTAAATACGGGTCTAACAAGGATTTAGAGATTACTCGTAAACATCTAGAGATGGCCAAGCAAGACGATAAGGAAAGCTTCAGCGAATTTGTCACACGCTGGAGAGAAATGGCCTCCCAAATGTCCAAACGGCCTGATGAAGAAAAACAATTAGAGATCATACAGAAGAATTTCACTCCGGCTGTATTGAGTTGCATGGGAAAGCATGTCTTCCCACACTTCAGGATCTGTTAAGCATGGGATTATAAGTAGAGGAAGAACTGGCCAAGAAGGCAGAGATCGATACTAAGCAAGCCTCGTATGCTGGGAAGAAGACAGCCACTCCAGCCGTAAACCAACTGAGCTCATACCCATATCAACAAAACTCATTTCAGCAGCCACAACAAACACCTCCGATGAGTTGGCCTACACAAGGAGACTCTTCAAACACCGAGGTCAGAAAGAGAAGGAATTTCTGCACCCTTCGCACTACCCTGGTCAAAAGTTTGGAATTACTCCGAAATACCGGACTAATCACTCCACTCAACCCACGCCCCCCACCAAACCCTATTCCCAGCACCTGGAGAATGAATGAAAATTGTGCATATCATTAAGCTGATGGCCATGACACGGAACGTTGTTTGTCACTTCGCCACCGTATCCAAGACCTAATCGAAGCCGGAGCCATCCCTGCACCTAGCGGGCCCAATGTTACCAACAACCCATTCCCAACCATGCTCCGTCTGCGGGAATTAACGCCTTGACTACTGATGAAAAAGATTTTGATCCCGTAGGATTCATCCGGATGACCTAGCCTGCAAGTCACCTGCTGTGTCGCTTAAGAAAACCCAAGTTGCCCCAGGCCTCAATCCAATAATTGATCAGTGGATGGCTAAGATGAACTTCCTACCCGGGCACGATTTAGGGAAAGCAAACCAAGGGATCCCCCGCACACTTACAATCAAGACCAATCCTGGAAAATTTGGGATATGATGGACCCAGGACAAGAAGAAACAACCACGAAAGCCCCGAGGCCCTCCAAAAGAGACGATCTGTATGACAAAGACCTCCCTCAAGACTTTCAGTTGGTCGGCGAAACCAGATCCACTAGAAGCAGCAGAAGAATCAGACCCAGCATCCCATTGGATACAACATATCACCCGTTCGGGGAGGGTATATCAGCCACCACCAATAGATGTCGAGAAACAGCCTCCACCTAAGGAGATATGGGATGACCGAGTATTGGAACAGTTGAAGAATATCCAAGCTCACATCACCATTTGGGGCCTCCTGGTTGCCTCCAAACCTCACAGGACTGCCTTCATCAAACTCCTGGACGAGGTCGTCATATCGCCAGATTCTACGCCGGAGCAGCTGCCAAGTATGATTGGGTCGCTTACGGTCCAAGGAAGTCTGTCATTCTCAGATGAACACCTATCTCCACTAGGAAAGAAGCATAGTCTGGTACTTTATATTATCGTTCGGACCCGAGAAAAGATCCTGCCGCAGGTTCTCATCGACAACAGGTCAACTATAAATGTTTACCCTCTGAAGACCATCAGATGTCTGGGTATTTCAGATGCAGAGCTCTCTCCGTCAGCCGTAACCGTTAGAGCCTATGACAACACTAGAAGGGCCGTTCTGGGCTCTTTGAAACTTGATCTCATGGTAGGTCCCGAAAACTTTTCAGCCAATTTTTAAATCATAGACATCCCCTCTAGTTTTAACCTTCTGTTGGGCAGAGCATGGCTACAAGACATAGGAGCGCTCCCATCCTTCTTACATCAGAAGATCAAGATATCGTTCGAATGGAAGATAATCACCATCCAAGGAGATCCTGAAAGGACCTTGGCGGATCTAGAATTACTCATCCTAGGCATCGGGCACCAGAGCATACAGTTGGGAGGCTTTTCTTACGAGCCTCAAGTACAAGCTCTTACCACCCAGAGGATCGAGTATCTACCCCCAGATAATATCCCCGATTTCAGTGCCAATATTACGAATATGCTGAGAATGATGAAATACTTGCTTGGAGCCAGTTTGGGAATGGGGCAGCAAGGGCTACTTCAAGCCTTGGAACTGTTAACAAGATTCGAGAGAGAAGGTTTGGGATACCAACACAGATGAAGACAACCAAGAGAAAATAGGTTGAGGGCATCGATATCCGAGTTTCAGCTCACTAAATGGGTTTTTTTTTAAGGAAGGGGAGGACTTCCCCTTTTGCGACTTTCAGGAGCCTTGGAGAAATAGCGATAGAGATAACCTTCCACGATGAGAAATCTTCTATGAAGAGGACCTTTACTTCAAAGAGAATGTCATACACATCTTTTCCACCAAATTAACGATCGGGCCAGGAGAAAAAAGTGAAGAGGAGAAAGATGAAGGGGAAGAAATGATCGGAGATCTCTAGAGAATGATGAACCAAGAGATGACCCTGTACACTTAATTCATGCCAATCCAGAATACCAGGAAAGGGGGAGAGAGTAAAATTGTAAGGGTGAGAGATAAGAGAGAAAACGAGGGTAGGACTAGGGAGGAATCACCCCTAGATTTGGTTTTTAAACTTGTACCTGTAAACACTGTTATCAATGAAGTAGATTATATTTTGCAGTATGCTGTTAGTTTTGATTCTGTAATTGCCTCTATGGATCTGGAAATACTAAACGAACACCCCGAGCAGGAGGGGCAGCGTATGCAAAGTGAGGAAGGAGACACTCTTGTGGTTAACCTCGGGACCAAAGAGGAAAGGAAAGAGGTGCGTATTGGGGCAAATTTAAGAAAAACTGAGAGGGAGGAATTCACACAAACTCTGAATGAGTACGTGGATGTCTTCGCCTGGTCCTATGCCGATATGCCGGGTTTGAACAGGCAGATAGTCATGCACAAGATACACACCAAGCCGGAGTCCAGACCCATTAAACAGAAACTGAGAAAGCTTACGCCGGAATGGTCCCTGAAAGTAAAGGAAGAAGTGATGAAATAGTTGAGTGTGGAATTTTTACGAGTGATCGAGCACCCTTCGTGGTTAACCAACATTGTGTCTGTTCCGAAAGCAAATGGGAAAGTTCGCATGTGTGTGGACTACCGAGATCTCAACAAGGCTTGCCCAAAAGATGATTTTTCGTTACCCAATATCGATTTGATAGTGGATAATACTGCCAACCATGCCTTGAAATCATTCGTGAACGGTTTCGCCGGGTATAATCAGATCAAGATGCACCCAGACCACCAAGAGAAAAAATAGCATTCATCACACCGTGGGGAACGTATTGCTACACTGTCATGCCATTCGGGCTGAAGAATGTGTTAGAGTGATATACTAAAAGCCATAATTTTCTTGTGGGTTTGGATATGTCATAAACTTGGTTTTGCTATTTTAATGAGAATCTTTATGGGCAATGGTTGCATTATATTATTTATTTAAATATTGTGCATGTGTGTCTGTTATTCCATATAGTAGATGATTTGGTGTGTAGAGTATAGCTTACACACAGAAGATCATATCATCGGTTCTTGTGGAATATAAGTTTAATGGTTCAAAGTCTTAGGTGGAATTGGACACCCATCGGTAGGATTGTAGCACAAGTTTTAGTAGTTTATCTTAACTACAGGAAACGGTATAGTTTTAACTCGTTGTGCTAGTACACTTTGTGTGTATTGAATAGGACCAATTTGGGTTAATTGTTTTTATACTGACTATATAAAACAATTTAAAATCCCATGGTTATTATGATTACTTATGCTCTTAATCTTGAAATAATTAATAGACATATATATGTAGTGTTTGTTGTTTTGACTTATTATGAGTGAGATTCATTTATGGATCAATAATCTTCGTGAATTGGATGACGACACTATATGTATGATGAATATTAATTATTGATGGAATCCACGTCCCGGTATAGGGATTGATAATAGCCCCTTGAGAAGCTTATAAGTTTTGATCATGTCAAACCCTGCAGGTGGATTATGTTAATCCGACATGTCAAATAAGTTAAGTGGTAGGCTCAAGGATTAAGAAGTCATTTAAATATAATTGTCAGTAATTTAATTTAAATGACGGTTATCTGTAATCTTAACGTGGGGAGAATAATAAGTATTTAATAATAAGGAGCTCAAAATATAATTTTGAGATAAGGACGGGAGTGCAATTAAGTGCAATTATAATTCTTTAGTGGTGTGAATTATAATTTATGGAAGGAACTAATTCATAGTGGAATTAGGATTCCAACTTTCCATAAGCCCAAATACTTATTTCTCCTTAAGGTCCCTATCGTAGCCTTATATATACGCCGGCCTTGTCTCTTCTCATTATAACAATAATTCTCGTGAGTTAGGGTTTGTTATATTGAGAGAGGAGAAAATCTTGGTGATACCGTAGCCCACACCCGGTGCAAGATTTGATGGCGGAAGGAATACGATAGAAGATCTTTAGGTTTTTCGGCACAGCAGTCGTAAATTAATCGTAACTTTTGATCGCACCGTTGGATCAGGTTGATTTTTGGATATGTCGTTCGGAACGCAAAGTTATTAAAATTTTGTGAAGAATCAGGACGATCAGAAGTCGTTTCGGTGGCGAAAACAATCGATTTTTTCAGCCCAGCGAGAATTAAAAAATCTGACCAAATCGCAATCTGATGCTTTCAAACCCTAGTCTCCTCATATGGATCCTCTACATGATCCACAAAGGTGAAATCCCTTTATTCTTATAGGGTTTTAGCAAAAGTTTTTTGTTCAATCTATACGCAATATCAAACGATCCTGTATTTATGTCTCCATCAGAATGCCGGGGCGACATACCAGAGGGCAGCTACGGCTATCTTCCACGACATTATTCACAAAGAAGTAGAAGTATATGTTGACGATATGATTATCAAGTCGAGAGAAAGGGAAGGCCATGTCCCAGCCTTACGGGCCTTTTTTGAACGACTCCGCCAGTATCAGATGAGACTCAATATGCAGAAGTGTGTGTTTGGGGTAACCAAAGGGAAACTCTTAGGCTATGTCGTCAGTAAGAAAGGAATTGAGGTAGACTCTGCCAATATTAAAACTATCCGAGATATGCCCGAGCCTCGTACCGAAAGAGAATTCCATAGATTTTTGGGTAATTTGCAATACATCAGCAGGTTCATCTCTCAGTTCAGTCAGACGTGCGAACCCATCTTCATGCTCCTGAGGAAATCCTTACCAGGAGAATGGGACGATCAGTGCTAAGAAGCTTTCGATAAAATCAAAGACTACATCTCCCCCAGTATTGGCCCCACCACAGGCCGGGTTGCCATTAATCTTATACCTAATAGTCATCGATACAGCTACAAGAGCCATGCTAGCCCAACATCTGACCGATACGCGAAAGGAACATACCATTTACTCTGTTAGCAAGAAATTGTCCCCATTCGAGATAAACTACACGCCATTGGAGAAGTCATGCACTGCTCTTGTCTGGGTGACGCAGAAATTACGTCATTACATGCTGGTTTTTTCGGTCATCCTGGCATCGCGGATTGATCCACTGAAATACCTCTTCGAGAAACCAGCTCTCTCAAATCGTATGGCAAAATGGTTATTCTTACTCTTTGAGTCTGACATCACCTACATGACCCAAAAAGCAGTCAAAGGTAAGATCATAGTTGACTACCTAACCCACAACCCAATATTATGGGACATGCTAGGGGAAGCCGAGTTCCCAGATGAATCTATCATGAATCTTGAGACCGATGAAGATTAAAAATTATACTTTGATGGGGCCACCAACCGAAATAGGAACGGGATAGGCATCATGTTGGTCTCCCCGGATCAAACTCACTCCCTGGTATCCTGTCGTTTAGATTTTTTCTGCACCAACAACATGGCCGAATATGAAGCCTATATAGTCGGATGAAAGATCGCACTCCAAAGGGGTATAAAGAGAATACAAGTGTACGAAGATTCGGCATTAGTAGTCCACCAAGTTCTGAAAGAATGGAAGATCAAAAATGAAAAGTTAGTCCCATACCTTGCCCGACTGGAGGATGTCGTAGGGAGATTCGAACACTCAGAGTTTTACTATATTCCCCGATCACAAAATAATTTTGTTGACACACTAGCAACTTTGGCATCTATAATCGATATCCCAGAAGGGATGCAAGAAATCACTCTTACAGTACAAAGAAGATCAGGACCGGCTCACTGCATGGCCCTTGAGATAGAAGATGAAGAGAGCGGAGACTCATCCACCTGGTTTTATGACATCTGGAACTTATTAAAGAACCATCAGTATTCCTAGAAAGCGAACAAGAGAACGCGGGTTACGCTTAGAAGATCAGCGTCAAGATTAATACTTTGCGCCGGAAGGTTGTATAAGAGAAATTACGACGGGACTAATCTCCAATGTCTCACTGAAGAAGAATCTGTCAAAATGATGAATCAGATACATAGGGGGATTGTGGACCCCATATGAGTGGTCATACGCTGGCCCACAAAATCGTCAGACAAGGTTACTACTGGTCTACCCTGCAGAACGACTGGATTAATCACGTACGCCGTTGTCACAAATGTCAAATCTATGCTAAGTCTCAGAAGCTCCCCCTCCCCCGAAAGAGTGTACAATATGGCCGCCCCCTGGCCTTTCGCAACCTAGAAAATCGACATCATTAGGAAGATCTCACCCAAAGCAAGTAACGGCCACGAGTATATACTAGTAGCCATCGACTACTTCACCAAGTGGGTAGAGGCCGAATCCTTCAAGACCCTTGATGCCAGAAAAGTTGTCCAATTCATTAGACGAAACATCATCTGTCGATATGGGGTCCCACACAAGATCATCTCGGATAATGGCACCCACTTCGAAGGAGAGGCTAATGTGGTCATGGAAGAATATAGCATCACCAGACACAGATCTTTGCCGTATAGACCACAAACCAATATGGCAGTTAAGGCCGCCAACAAGAACCTAAAGAATATTCTAAGTAAGATAACCGACACCTGCTGGGACTGGCAAAAAAATTACCATATGCATTGTGGGGGTACCGCACTATCGAGAGAGTTTCTACCGGGGCAACCCCGTTTTTTCTTACATACGGGATGGAAGCAGTCCTCCCTATCGAGTTAGAAGTTCCCTCCCTCAGAGTAATGTTAGAAAACCAAGTCAATGAGTTGGAGTGGGTCCAGGCGCGTTATAACGAGCTGGCCCTGCTAAATGAAAAGAGATTGAAAGCCGCGTATCACCATCAAGGGTATCAGAAGAGAATTGCTTGAGCATTTAACCAGAAAGTAAAGACTCGGGGTATCAATGAGAACGATATCGTGTTGAAAGAGATTTGAGAACCAGCCAGGGATCCGAGGGAAAAGTTAGGACACAAATGGATGGGGCTGTATATCATCAAAGAGATTGATAAAGGGGGTGCCGCCATACTCATAGACGGACAGTTAGTGCATTCACCAGTCAACATAGATCGTTAGAAGAAGTATTACCAATAGATGTATCATGTATAGATAAGAACTACGTAAACCTTAGCCCCAACTCAACTTTTATTTTTTGAAAATCAAACAGGGAACGTAGGCAACCTGAGAAGTGACTTTAGGCCCGATTTAAATATTTTAAGAAAAATTATTTTCACAAGCAATCCCTCATATATTATTAAGGTGGTTCAGAACACCGGATGTTACAAAGAAGACTGTTGAAAGCAAACATATAAAAGAAACCTAAACCCTAGAGGTTGGCCAAGCAGGGTCCTTAGTGGCCAAATCGATTCGACCCTCATCCAAGATCTGGTACGCTAAGACAATGTTATCCTTAGTAGGCTCGGAATCCATGAAACTTAACCACTCCATTTAAAACGGGTCGTCAACCAGCTCTTCTTCTAGAGACTGCCAACGAGAACGGATAATGTCAGCCCAGAGGGGCCGGGTAATACCAAAACGAGCATAGTTGAACTGTCGAGTCATTCGAGCACGCCACATTCTCTCCACTGATAGGGAAACATGCGGAGTTACAAATTTAGACTCGGAGGAGAAGTTGTTCAAATCAAGAGAAATGTTCTGAGGTACGTTGAATTGCCGAAGAAGACGCCCTGGGAGATAGAAAGAGGTAAACCAGAGTCCTCAGATCCGGATGTAATTCTGACCTCCTGTACCAAGCACTATTGCCCTTAGGTTCCACCAAGGAATGTTCCACCGAATAGCGCAAAAATTCTTTGAGAACCACACCGTCTAATCAGAGAAAGACATGGTCAAAGCGCTAAAAAAGGGACGATGAAAGAAGTGTTTCAGATTGTCTAGCTGAACCCCGTTGAAACCCATCGATCGGAAACATTCCAGCAACCACATATACAACAAACGCGGAGTCCCCCTAAAAAAGGGTGAGGCCTCCCTTTGAAGGTCATCTAGACCATTTAGAGTCTCTGCAAGAACGATAGGCATTATGGACTCTCCATTTCTGGCTTGACATATCAAACTCAGGATAGTCGGATCAATACGGGAAAAGCCCGTCACTAGTAGCATATCAGAAACAAGGCAGATCAGGGCTGCTGTGAGAACCCGCGTTCTCGACGCCCAGGGGTCCTTGTGGGCGGCGATTCCGTTGTTGCTTTGAAAATCGGTTTTGAAAATAATAAGAGTTGCTAGTTTGTTTTACTGAGCCCTCTTGGAGGGAGAGAATAAGGGTCTCTTGGTGTGTACCAAGAAATCCCCTTGATTCTTGATGAAAATAATGAATGGAGGGGGGGGGTCTATTTATAGTTGTCAAAATACTTGGAGAGCAAGAAAAGAGATTGCAACTAGGACTCTTGGAACTTATCGCGAAGCCTTCCCACCGTTGGATCATCCTGATTTTTGGATATGTGTTGCAAATAGAAGTCATCTAGATCTTGTAAAAATTTCAAGTCTATCAGAGTTCGGGAAGGTTCCCTTTTTTTCTGATTGGTACGAGAGTTTGTTTCCGCATAGGAAAGGTACTTGTTGTAGACAAGGTCCCTTGTTTGCTCTACAAGTCAAGTTATCACCGTTTGATCATGCTGAATTTTGTATATATATTGTCAATATAAGTATTTTACACCCTGTAAAAATTTGAAGACGATCGGAGTTCGGAAAGGACTCGGTCTCCTTGGCTTGGTACAAAGAGTTTGTTTCCGCATAGGAAACGTACCTGCGTACAACAACCTCGACAACTGAACTTCTAGCCGTTGGATTATGCCGATATTTTGGTATGTTTTCCCTCCAAATGTTTTATAGCTTGTGTCCAAATTTTAGATCGATCAGAATTCGGGAAGTCCTATATTTATTTTAATTTGCTACCAAGGACATTTCGACTAGAATTGCACGATAGACAAATTGTTTCTTGCTGATCCCATGTCCGACAAAGCTGAATTTTGAATATGTTCTTCCCCACAATAAGGCCTATCTACTTACCAAACTTAAAACAATTTTAACTTCGAGAAGACCTCCATTTGATCACCCGAATTAAACTCATGATTTTCTGAATTTTCGGAGATCCGACTGTCGGATTGAGCTGATTTTCGAGTATGCTACTCCTTTTGATAATGTCTAACAACTCTCAAAGTTTGAGGATGATCCAAAATGTGTAACTCTCCTTTCACAAGTTTCCAGGAGTTTTGACGGTTTTCGATTCCGACAATTTTCGATAATTCTGTAACTCCTCATCCGGGGTCCTTTCGACTTTCTTCTTTGATATGTATCACATGTACATGGTATGTATGCATCTAGGAATTCTTATGTATGCATGCGTGCTTGTTTCTTTTTAGAGTTCAAGATTCTTGCGGGGGTCGCAAAATGAGGTGTTCACAGCCGCCGCAGTATGTCCCACGCTATAAGAGGCTCTATCTTTATAACGATGAAAGAACCTCACTATTTTGTGAAGATCGAGAAGCCCGTCAACAATAAAACCATCGCATGCTTCTGGGGGGATAGATAATAAAGCAATCAGCATATCTCGGGGACCGAGCTCCTCTATAGGAATAGCCATCAGGAGATGGATGTTAGAGCGCAGCAGCCAGGAAAACTCTTCATAAGTCGGGCAAAGCTCATCTAATGCAAAACAGAAAAAATGATCCACGAGACTCCAGAAAGATAAAGCACCTGATAGAAAAGAGAAATCTACAGGACGATAACCCCATGCCGCCAAAGGACTGAACACACCGAAGTTCAAACCGTTCTCAGAAGAAACCAAGGCATCTCGAGCTTCGATAAAAGAAAAATCAGAATTTGTGCGGAAAGAAGACATTTGGGAAAGGTGTGGGGATAAAGGAAGGAAGATGGGTGTATTTATAACAAAAAAATAGATCTTGTACCTGTTTGTCGTGCGACAAATCCAGATCCAGGGAGGATTGTCGCGCGACAAACCCATTTCAGTCCCTTTTTATTTTTTCTTTTGATACACGTAAAATCATTCTTGCCAAAAGAATCACTTTTGTATGCATTGTATTTAATTTGTTCTTTTGCAAGAGGCCTAAAAAACCGCCGTATCACACGGTATGATTCCTAAGCCCCCTGATTTTATGTGCATATAAAAAATGTTAATATCTTTTGTCACAAACGCATAAGAGAAAAATGTATATATCATCATCACAGGTATGAGGTTTATAAACCAACAAAAACAGTTTTCAAAACTAAGAAACTACTAACATTTTTGTCTAAAAAACTACATGTTTGTCCAAACTAATAAAACAGTGCAGGAAAGGAAAACTAATCTACTCGAGCGCGCTTTGACACGCTCCCACTATCACCCGGGCCCTCCTCGGGAGTAAGATCAACTACTGGGACGTCTTGAATGGGAGGAACAGCTGCCTGAGAGGGCCTCATCGACTGAACAGGAGCCGTGGGATGGATCACCAAGGATCAAAAGCGCCTGGAAGTCGGACTACTACTCCTCCGAGACTCCGTCCGGGCGCGAGAAGAAGTCATAGGGTTGTCCGCCCGTAGAGAAACATCGATCACCCTCTGGTAGTCACGCATGTATGCCGTGGGATCTCGACCGATGTACTGGAGAAGGTTTCAGTTGTAGAGGTACTGGGCATGCCAAGCTCTCAGGTCTGCCGCACGAACGCTCACTCGCTGTAAAAGACATAAAAAAAGAGAATTAGCACAGTCAGGACAAACATATATGAAAGAGCGTCAAGGAAAAAATAAAGTATATACCTCATCACCAATACGACCACCCAAGTAATCAAAAATATCCTCAGGAAGGGAATACTCGGGCACCATGTACCGACGTATACCAGCGCCGACATAAGAGATGTCCCGGGGAAGTGGCGGTATATCAACTAGAGAAATAGACTAACCCATCGGGATAGCAGCAGAAGTAGACCCACCCTCCTCGTGGATCGGGAATAGGGGAGGCCGGGAAGATGAGCTGCCGAGACTTGGAGATCGGGCTGAGGGCCCATGGCTATCGGTGGAAGAGGAGTCAAGGTAGCATACGTCTGAACACCTAGAGGATCCGCAACAGCTGTCTCCCTCAAAGGCGGGACCCCACTAAAAGGAATAACCACTATAGTAGGAGGGGTCCGCCCGAACTGCTCATAGTCAGCCCTAAAGTCCTCAGGCTCCTAGGACCTTTCAGAAAAGCCTGCTCCCTCTCTCTTAGCAGCCTCGGCATCATCGAAGATAACCCTCGAAGATACTGAAGGACCCGTGGGGAACTCAAAACCCTCAGCCTCGGCGCGCTGCCCTTCCACGGGCGTCGTCTGAGGTGGCTGCTTGGGAACCGCCGATGTCCCACCCCCCTCGGGTCTATCAACACCACCACCCTCGGCAGTAGCCGGAACACCCCTCTCTCCTTTAGGGTCCTCGTCATCAGAATCCAAAATGTTGTCCCTCTAATCAGGGATAGGTGGTAGGTATCTCTAGACCGTCCTAGCCAGATGGGACTGCCCTCATATATAATTGGGATCGCCGCCCAATGCCTGATATCGCTCATAGAAGATCTGACCCCGAGTCCCCTTCCGTTCCTTCATCAAATAGCGGGCAGCAAAGGCAGTATAGTCGCCCTCCTCAACGAACATCTGGAAATTGAGGCGTCAACCAGGGCCTACACCAACACCGGGTCGATCTCGCCCATACGCCTCATCAGAACTGGTGGAAATAGCGGAACCCGAGGCCACTAGGCCGGTGTGTGCTGGCGGATAACCCTCTCCCCCAGATAGAAGTGAAGATTGTACTCGTCCCTAATCAATCGCCTGGTCCTCGAGGCGGTCAAAGCACGGACATACCCAAAATGGAGACCCAGATCACCCGAGGGGGCCCACTCAATCTGAAAAGAAAATAAATTTCATTCAATTATTTCTATTTATTATTATTATTATTATTTAAAAATAAAACCAAATACTAAAGTACTTACATGCTTCTCCAACAAGTCATGGACCGCAGCAGCTCCGATTTCTCGGGTCCAGTATACGTAAAAAGCCTTGTAGTTTCCCACTATAAACCGGCGGAAAAGGGAAAATTGATCCTCATTCTCAACGAGGAGATCCACTTGGGCGCGACCCAGATGGGTATAGGCCACAAACCAACTCTGAAAAAAGAAGAAAAACATATAAAGTGTTAGCAATAATCAGCGGATAAAATGTAAGGACTAAAGCAAAGATAAGGGGTGGAGATATATACCTCCCACAGCAAAGAAAATCCCTTGATATTCAGGGCCAAATGATGAGAGATCTGGTCCATAGCATCATAGAGGATAGCCAGAATGAAGCCGCTCTAGTCATAATCGAACATGATGCTGAAGTCTCAGATGTAAGGCAGCCACCAGAGATGGGCCGTGTCCCCCCCTCAGGCCTCGAACAAATCATGAAGCCTCAGTAAAAGAAGAACGCGGGCATACTGGCATGCCTCCTATCTGATCATCGATGCTCCTGAAGTAACCAGTCGGGCTCTCTCTATCGCCAGGCGCATAACCAAACTAGCTTGGGGTATCATGTCACCGGAACTCCGTCGCTCCGGGAACCATCCTAAAGCGCCAACAAGACCCTCGGTAGTGAGACGCAAGGGAACGACAATTTGGAGAGGGACCTCCCCCGAAGGTATCCCAGTTAGAACAAACAAGTCTAGGGGGGTCATTGTCATCTCTCCCTAGCTCCAGTGAAAGATTTGGGTAGTGTCCCACCAATAAGAGGCCAGCACCGACACCAGGACTGCTGCCCTAGAAACCCGCTCTGGTAGGGCATCTAAAAAGGAACCGAAAAGAGTCACAAAGAGCAATTCCTGGACAAGAGCCGGTGCCTGTCGCCACTCTAAAGAAATGGTGTTGGGAGAACCCCAACAAATCCACTACAGACAACAAACAGAGATGTATATATAAATATGGGATCATGAGGGTATTTTGGTATAATTATGAGAGTTATAGGGTTATAGGGGAAAATTATGTAATTTTCCAAACCTGAGGGTATTTTGGTGTAATTATAAAGGTTATAGGGTTATAGGGGTAAATTATGTAATTTTTGAAAACTTGAGGGTATTTTGGTGTAATTATGAGAGTTATAGGGTTATAGGGGTAAATTATGTAATTTTCTAAAACTTGAGGGTATTTTGGTGTAATTATGAGAGTTATAGGGTTATAGGGGTAAATTATGTAATTTTCCAAAACCTAAGGGTATTTTGGTCTAATTATGAGAGTTATAGGGTTATAGGGGTAAATTAAGTAATTTTTTGAACCTGAGGGTATTTTGGTGTAATTATGAGAGATATAGGGTTATAGGGGTAAATTATGTATTTTTTTGAACCTGTGGGTATTTTGGTGTAATTATGAGAGATATAGGGTTATAGGAGTAAATTATGTAATTTTTCGAACCTGAGGGTATTTTGGTGTAATTATGAGAGTTATAGGATTTATAAGGATAAATTATGTAATTTTTTAAAACTTGAGGGTACTTTGGTGTAATTATAGGAGTTATATAGCTGTAGGGGTAAATTTCGTAATTTCCCAAAGGTATCACAAGTAAAGTATGTGTTCTCTAAATCGGATATTATTTTTGGGCAAGCAT
This sequence comes from Lonicera japonica, assembly GCA_021464415.1. NCBI lineage: Eukaryota > Viridiplantae > Streptophyta > Magnoliopsida > Dipsacales > Caprifoliaceae > Lonicera > Lonicera japonica. Next base: position 23,367,800 of record CM038463.1, read on the forward strand.
GTGTACTAACATAAGAATGGTTTAAAAACATGCAGGAAACGACAAAGACAAAATAAATAAATAAACTAATATAAATACACAAAAGGAAGGATTTCGAGAAAACATACCAGAGACCGTCGACGGATCTCATGCGAGACAGGCTCCATCAAGAGCTAAGGAACGTCCAGGACTAGAGTAGCCCAGGTGATGTCTCGATAGACTACAGCACGACCGTGGTCCACCCCGTCTTTGCCTACCAGTCAAGGTCCGCCCAATTGTCATGGTGATGGCTGCAGCAGAGAACTCCATGAGCATCGGTAAAGGTGACCTCCTCCTGGTCACCCTCAAGTCGATCTGATTATGCGGGATCCATCAGTATGTGAGTAAGATAATGGAAAAAGTCGAAAAAAAAATAAAATGGCAGAGCTTTCACACTAGAAAGGAGAGAGAAAGAAAGCTAGAGAGAGAAAGAGAAAGGAGAGAATGAGGTAAAATGAGCTCAGCAGGGGGTTATATACTGGTCACGTTTGTCGCACGACAAACCTTTCCCACCGAAGTGTCGCGCGATAGTTTGACCTTTTCCCTGACTTTTTTTGACCTTTGTCTCATTTTTCTCCTGCAGGAATACTTAAAGAAACAGTTTTCAAAGCCTTTTTATATACCTCACACTCAGGGTGAACATCCCAAGGAAAAGACTTCCAAATCATCTCTCCAAAAATCGCGAGAACAAAATACATCGGTTAAAGGAATCTCTGATCTCCCAAAGAACCGAGACCATCAATGAGAAAACAAAATATCATAATAAGACGGGAATAGAAAGAATTGAAAGAGTAGAAAAGAGAAAAATCCCGTATGAACGCCCAGAGCGAGCGAGAGAAACATAAATGTAGAGTGATAGGGAGAGTCACGCCAAAAGTGACAGCTAGGCCAAAACCAGCTCAGGGCTTCGTTATGGGTGAGTAAGGCTCCTGATCACGACAAGGGATAAAAGGACTCTTGGTCAAAAACAGAGAAGGCCAAGAAAAGTCTTTCCCAAAAGAGGGAGAAATAAGGACATCGAAAAACAGAAAACGATGTGGCCCATAAAGTGAAAAGATGAGAACTAAAATAAGGGATCAGAGATTGCCCTTTCAAGCAAATTTTCTTTTCAGCACGATACAAAAGAGATGACTTGGGAATAAACCTTCGAATCATCACTCTGCGAAGAACAGAAGAAATCCGAAAACTGCTAAAAAATAAGTGTTCTTACTCGAGAAAACATAAGAGTAAAATTTCAGAAAGATACGGGGAAATAAAAGACATATGGATAAAGATTAAACTCCTGATGATCTCATTTCACTCACACAAAATTTCTCTCTCTCACTCTAGCAGTCGAAGAGAGAAAACCATTTCACCAAAAGCAAAACACAAATCACCAGCCCTCTTCGAGGCAAGTCACGAGCACAAGCCCTCGCTAGAGGCAAAAACATTCATGAAAGCCCTCCCAGAGAGGCAAAGTGGAGCAATGGTAGTCCTCCCACATGAGGCGAGAAGATCAAAAGCCCTCCTAGAGAGGCAAAGTGGAGCAATGGTAGTCCTCCCACATGAGGCGAGAAGATCAAAAACCCTCCCATCTGAGGCGAATGGAGCAATGGTAGTCCTCCCATCTGAGGCAAGTGGAGCAAATAAAAAAGCCCTTGAAAGAGGCAATGAGGTAACACAAGCCCTCCCCGAAGGCAAAACTAAACACAAGCCCTCTCCGAAGGCATTCACAAACACTTTTGTATCCGCGCACTTCCTTAGAGTTCTTACGAGAGCCATGGACCACGGTCTCTTCCAATCGCCTCAATTCATTGCAAACAAGGAGCTTGCATCAAGAGGGTTTGTAGAAATCCCGATCCGTGACTCCCGCAAGAACCCTAATGACTATCGAGAAGTACAGTTTTTGGGGCCCAGGACCCACCCGAGCATCCGAAACTGCCCTGAAAGGGTTTGTTAGCTAAACAAACCTGTTTTTAAGAGGGATTATCACGCGACAAACTAGTATGTCGCGTGACAATCTTTCTTGTGTCGCACGACAAATCGCTCTGACCCAAACCATCCACTCTCTGACACGTCAGTCTGCCATAGACATCACTTCAACCATTTGTCACGCGACATTGCTCAACATGTCGAGCGACACTTGCCCTTTCTGGGGAAATGTCACGCGACAATCCTCTCCCAACACTATAAATAGGCCAACACCCCCAAGGGTTTAAGGACGGCAACTTGGGATCTAAGAATTTTGAGTCTTATATCTGATTTTCTGATCTTCTATCAAGTATTTTCTACGATTGTCTTATTTCTAAAGAATTATCAAATTTATTCTCGACACTCACCGTGTCCCGCTTCTGGAATCGAATTATAGAAAATATTTGAAGAAGGAAAAGATAATTATCGCCGGAGATCTCTCTGCCATATTATATTTTCTTTCTTATTATTATTCTAGTCGAGAAGGTAAAGAAAGTCTCTTCTAGTATTTAAAATTAGATAGTCTGTGTACTTGTTTTACTTCTGTTATTATGTCCATGTTTTATGAAATAGTCTACTATTTTCAAAACAAAAGACCCTGATAAATCCATTTGTAAAACCAGAAAAGTAAGTATATTATCGCTCGGATAAAACTAGGTTTTAAAAACCCGAACTGATAAAACTTACTTAGGAATTAAAATCCGGCATATCCTATCTTTTCCATAGACTGTGACGTGCTTGATAAAACTCCCCTCAAATAGTCCTAATTCCATATTAAATTAGTCCCGATATAAGACCCGAACTTTTTTAAAGTAATCAAAACAAGAGAAAACCGTCATTATCTGAGGAAATAATACGGGAAACTCTATCTCTTAAATAAAAGGGCTTTGTCATTTTTATCTTACATATTTTAAAACAAAACATCGGATCTCGGAACATAAATGTTTTCATCCCATTCTCCGTTTTTCCCAAAATTAGGGTTTTTCATTCGGAAAGTAGTAGACTGTCAGTAAAAGCATCCAAGTTTTTTAACATAAAAGAAACATATAAAAGATTGCTAGAGACCGAAAGGGTAGAACGATTGCTTAACACCTTCCCAATCCGTAATATAGTTTTCGAACCCTATAGAATCCTGGTTTCGCAGACAAACGTGTAAAGAAAGGCTGTCTATAGCCTTTCCTCTTACACGACCCCTTTTTTTGTCCGTTTTCTCGTAAAACGTACTGACGACTCTGAACGAACCCTCTTGCATCTAGAAATAGGATAGAGGGACACCCGATATGAATTATCAAACACCTATGAAGCAAATGAAACAACAGAATCCTTTCCGATGTTTCAAACTCCCAAACTAGAGGCTGAGACCTTGGGGTCGCATTTGCTGATTCTTACATTAACAAACAAAGCTGAGAGAGAAAACTAACTATGGCTAAGAACATAAGGAGTACCATGGTGAAAGTGATAATATCAAATGGAAGAAGAGGGATGAAAAAAGAACTTACCCGATAGGAACCCAATGGAATGAAGTGACGAGGAAGAGATGAGAGAAAGAACCTTAGTCTTTGAATGTGAAAATAAAATATAGAGGAATGAGACAATTTTTTGAAAGGGGTGTGGAATATTAAGAGCCAAATTCGAATTTGAGCGCAAAAGACCAAACCGCCAAGTCGACATATGCCGAATCGATACACATTAGCAATGTGTGGACCGGTCCGCAGTGACAAACTAGACACGATGTGAAAAAATGCGCCGAACCGGTACACATTAGCAATGTGTGGGCCGGTCCCCAGCCTATGCTAGAGATTCTCTGCTTGATCATGAATTTTTTGATATGTTACTATACAAATTGGAGATTAAAATTTATAGGACACATATATTTTAAGAATCTAAGGATTGACCAAAAAATTCATTGAAGACACACGTGTCTAAAAAATATTCACTCATATACAAAAAAATTTAGAAAGTCTCTAAGGCATTAAATTTTCAATTATCTTTCCTCAAAATCAATATGTTGCACTCAATTTTGCATATTTTTTGCACTTATATTGAATTAATTTATGCATGCATTTAAAAAAAATTGATTGAGACTTTCAACTATCTAACCAATTTGAATTGCTAGCCATACGCGTTCATCTTTGGATTTGAGATAATCACGCATCCTAGCTTTCTAGTAAGAACAATTAGAGCTATCTAGAATAGGAGCAGAAGACTCACCTTTACCCATACAAAATACAGAGCAAAACGTAAATCAAGATCTTCCTAACAAATTGAGTAAACACCCTCTAATACTAATTGAAAAACTAAGAATGCATGCGGAGTGAATTAACCTATGTGTATTATTCTCTGAATTATAAGAAAAAACACTTTAATTAATATAGCAGAAATAAACTTGAGCGTCTACCAATTTTAATTCAGAAAGTTTGTTTAATCTTGTTTAACATGCATAAGTAAAATCAATTAATCAACTATAGATAATCATGACAAGATATAACGAGGTATCTCTATAGTGTAGGACTAACCATCAACAATCAATTCCACTATAATAATCACAAGAGGTATAGACTCGATTAATCACTAATCGACTAAGATAAACAATTCTTGAATCGCTCAAGAATAACTCTAGACGTAACCTCTAGTGCTTTAGTTTTCTCCTCGAATTTCTCGATTTGGAACACAACGTATCACACGCCTCGGACTCATTTCGATCTCCTTAATAGCCTTGCGCTTCAATAACAGGTTCGGGATCTTTGTTCTTGGAGTAGAAAAATTAATTTGGCATGAAAATAGATTCATACCCTAGGTGGTGGTGTGATGTAAAAAACTCTGGAAAGATATATAAATTTATTGTAAAAAAAGCATTAATGAATTTTGGTCAAAAGGTTTTATTTATAGGAGAAAATAAAACTAGTTTCCTTTTTGAATTAGGAAACACAACTCAAAAGATCAATTTTTAAGAAAAAAATTCCAGCCAGAAATTAAAGTTAAACCGGTCCCCATTACCACAATGTGCCAGTCTATCTTTAACCGCCAGACCAGTCCACTAAGCTTATGTGTACCAATCCACCATCTTGAGGAAATTGTTTCCATGTAAAACTTTAAACATATAGGCAGACCGATACACTCAGTGCAATGTGTACTAGTCCAACTTGATGACAATGAAAACAAATTTAGCTTTTGAAAATCAACTCTTCCATGGAATTTTAACCACCACCTAAATATGAAATCCAAACTTTCTACCAAGCTTACCATATATAAGTATCGACTACATGATCTTCGTAAGCATTTGGGTAAATGAAATCTTCAAAATGACATGATCGACGCAACAAGATTTACGTCCATTTACAAGAAGTTAAAATAACACGTGGACAGACCAATTGGAAGTTGGCATGCGAATTATTCAATTTACTATCCACCTTATAAAAAATACGTTTGTTTACAAGAAGTTATGGATCAATAATTATGATTCAGCCGAAAACACTCACATAGCCATAAGGGAAACTAAATGCAAAACAAGGGATGATAGAACAAAATAATATCTTTTCATTAATAAAAGAAATTACATTAGTGGCACTTTGAGTTGTAATTGATTATAAATTCGAAATAAAATATACAGAAGAAATAATTCTTCATAAGATCGTTAAGGTATTTTACTGCTTCTCCCCAACTAGAAAAACTCTACGAGATAGAAATGTGGTGACAGCGATACTAAAGGCAACCTGTCACGAGCCCCCAAAACTCTTTAATAACCCCAAATTGACAAAAGGGAGTCAATCCAGGAAGAACTTAAATAGAAGGGAGAAGAGAAGGATGAGAGGTAAGAACATATAGAACAAGTGAAGAGCAAAAGAAGGAAAAGAAACCACCCATTTTTTGGGTGGCAAGTTCTTGATTCATGGAAATACATGTTTACCAATGAAATCAAGGTACATATTCCTTTCTCTTGCTTTTCCCCCTACCTCAACCTCTCACGCAGTTTGTCCCTTTCTACAATCACAACGGCCAAACATTTCTCCAAATTCTTGATGGTTCTGACCATTTGAGGAATATCTCTCCCTAGTCTCTGAACTTCCCTTTCAACTCTCTCCACTTTTAAAGAGGGTTTCAACGCCATTACAAGTCATCGAAGGATGATAAAAACAGCTCGCCCTATCGGACCTATGATCCATGGTACTAATTTTGGAAATAGAAGAGTGATTTGAAGAATGGTATTTTGATGGGATGGAAAGGGTTATTTAATTTTGAAATGACGTGATGCATTGAAAAAGGTTACACGCCCTTCCCGCAATGCCACATGAAAATCCCACAACCATCGATCAAGTAATCTGATGCTTCATAAAAGCCGATACACACGTGCAGAACCATGCACGAAAAAGGATAAGCATCAGAGACAAATGTGAATAGTTAAAGCAAAGTAATTACTTTGGCAAGGGATGAATATTATCCTCACAACTGAATTAGAAGAGCTATTATTCAAAACATTTTAAGCTGATTAAGTCATAAGTGTCATATGCCATAAGCTGAGATGAACACTTGTACCCAAGGGGCATTATTTAAAACTTTTGGCTTTTAAGCCACAAATGTCATCTACCATAGGCCGAGATGAACACTTGTGCCCAAGGGGCATTATTTAAAAAGTTTAGCCTGTTAAGCCATAAGTGTCATCTACCATAGGCCGAGATGAACACTTGTGCCCAAGAGGTATAATTCAAACCTTTTTAGTTGTTAAGCCACAAATGTCATATGCCATAAGCCGAGATAAACACTTGTATCCTAGGGGTATTATTTAAAATTGTTTTAGGCTATTAAGCCATAAGCGTCATCTGCTATAAGTCGAGATGAACAATTGTGCCCAAAGGGTATTATTTAAAAATTTTAGACTGTTAAACCACAAGTGTCATCTGCTATAGGCCGAAATGAACACTTGTGCCAGAGGGGCATTATTTAAAAATTTTAGGCTATTAAGCCATAAGTTTCATTTGTCATAAACTGAGATAAACATTTGCGACCAAGGGGTATAATTCAAAACTTTGGGCTGTTAAGCCACAAGTGTCATCTTTCATTGGCTAAGATGAACACTTCTGCTCTTGTGGCATTATTTTAAAAAAAAAATTAGGCTGTTAAGCCACAAGTTTCATCTGCCATAGGCCGAGATAAACACTTGTGCCCAAGGGATATTATTTTTAAAATTTTAGGCTGTTAAGTCACAAGTGTCATCTGCCATAGGCCGAGATGAACACTTGTGCTCATGGGGCTTTTTTTTAGACTATTAAGCCACAAGTGTCATCTGTCATAAGTAGAGATAAACACTTGTGCCTTAAGGGCAATACCATACCAATGACAGTTGAAATGGAACTTTTCAGACATTTTTCAAACATTATCAAACAGTTTTACATAAATTATGCAGCACAAGGAATTATGAGTCAAAAGTTAAAGGAAAATTCCTATTTTGTCAGAACGAGAGTTTTATTGGAAAGGTTTCAATGCCCAACAATTACAGGCTTCTATAGACAGAAAATTTTAAGCCTTGGGCATAGTAGAACTAGGGCCTGCTTTGTCACCTTTTTCTTCTTGTTCTTCGAAATCCAAAGGAACTTCGGCCGTGTAAAGATCAGGAGGACATAATTCTAGCTGATCAAATAATTCATGGTCAGGTGGAATTTCGGCATGGGTGAGCTTGAACTTATACCCACCTTGGTAAATGATGTCCTTCAACGTCAACATCTCGTGCGCGGAGTCAACCAGGGCCTCATTAGAGCCACCATTCCTCTCGTTAATCAGAGCTGACTCATGCTGAGAAATCAATTAAGACTTTTCAAAGGCGTGTGCCTCATTCAACTACGCGATAGCCAAGCTATGTTCCTCCCTGACTCTATTCAACTCAACAATGGCACCCTTGGCTAAAAGCTCAGAACTCTCCTTGGTTTATCTTTCAACCTTTAAGGTACTTAAGGCTTCTTGAAGGCATTAAACCTATTCTTGGTAGAAAACCCTTAGATCGGCTAGCTCCCTGTCCTTGGCAGCCTCGGCCTCCAACAAACCAACCACCACGGGATTTAGCTTTTTTATTTCAGCCTTCCACTATTTTTGACGGCTTTAACCTTCCTCAGCTCTTGCATACACCTGATCTCGAGCTTTAAAAGGCACAGGCCGACCTACAAGGATGAAATTTTGAGAATAAGTTAGAATCACAATTATGAGAAGAACGAGAATATCAGGGGTGTTTTACCTCAACTAGGCATTGAAAGGCCCCCATCCCTAAGTGGGCATGATCCTCATGCTACAATATATGGTCCTTAGGAAGGGCCATGTACGTGATCAGTGCTCGAGCAATTTTGGGGTCATGAATGACTGAGACCTCCACAGTCACCAGCCGATCAGGAAAGCACAACATGGGCTCCACCATAAAAACTTTTGCTTTTTCCTTGTCTACTGGAGGGCCAGGACCACTTTCATCTTCATCAACAATGACATGGATAGTGGCACCAGCACTCAAAGCAACGTCCATTGATAAAATCTCATATTCTACTCGAGGGATTTTGGCTAGAGCCTTCTCATTCTCGCTTTCAGAGGGCACGCCCATCTTTTTACTACTCTTTAAGGGAGTGGCCAGCTTAGTGATCTCGAAAGCACTCACCCCCTTATTTTCCCTCATCATTCGAACCTGCCGAAAGTCAAACGCTTTATTTGTGGGGGAACCGTAGCCTCCATAACTGACGGAGGAATGGTAAGAGACAAAACTTATGTATTTCCTGTTTCAGACAAGTGAAGACTGAGATTAGCACCTGCACCAATTTTGTATTGCCTAATCAGATGCCTCTTGACATTAATAGGCCATGATAGAAAATCCTCAAAGAAAATAATGCTAAAGGAATGAGAGAAAATGAGAAGTGCACCTTCTTCCTCCACAATTGTTTTAGTTAGGGGAGGACTATTATGTTCCTCAGTGGCCGCTACAAGAGAAGAGCCAACGGTCTCGATAATCACATTGATCTGTTCTTCAGTAGTTATGGTACAAGAAAAAAATTTCGACTCAATAACGGGCACTATGTTAGAGGGGCTAACTTCCTCGACCAGCTGGGCAGCTTAATTGGCTTCATTGAAGCAATAATCAATCTTAGGGTCCTCCCCATCTCTATAAACATTAGGGTTATCTGCACCCTCAACGAGAACTACAACCCCCCAATTTAGCCTTTAGTAGGGAGTAGCAATTGGAACGCTCCCAACCGTGGTAACCTGGAGAATGGCAGGGACTATTACTCCTGATTCAATTGGAGTAGAGGAATCTTCACTAGCAACAGAAATCGCCAAATCATTTACTCTGGCAGACTTGCTGGCTTGCTCTTTTTTTGCTTTTTTGGCTGGTGACCTAAAGCAGTTTCGGTCAATCCATCCTTAGTTAGATGCGCTCTCCTATCTGCGTAAGCCTGAACGTCCTGATTAAGAATATGGTACAGGTCTAACAATTCATATTGAGCAAGAGATTCCAAACTATCTCATATCCAGTCATTAAGAGAGGCCATATTCGAAAAGGACATACAATCAGTCTCATAGTCCAAAAGATTGTGGGCTGCCCTAGGGTGATTCAATATAGAGCCATCGCCATTACCGATGTGGCGGGCGATGGTGTTTAGCTACTCAAAGTGGATGGTGTTCCACTTAGGCCTATTGAACAAACGGCCGTTTGCAAAAAGTGAAAATAATGATTAAGTAACAGAAAAAGGCAGAGATAGTTAATTTATGTTACATTGATTCATCTTTAACTTACCGAGGCAACCTCACTGTTTTAAAACTAGATTATCAGCCGAATTAGGCTCGACGTCTCCCTTCAAGAGCACCGTATCACTCTACATGTATTTGCACCAATCCCACACGCAAATAATCAAAGCTGAGGCCTTCGGCCTCCCCTTCAAGTTTCACCTACCCTCCAATTGGGAGTAACTCAAGGAATAACAGTACATGATATCCCAAAAATCAAGCTACATGCCAAACCTTCTATTCACCTTGGACAGGCTCAGAATTATTCTAACCGTATTGGGGGCGACTTGGCTTAAATGGAGGTGGGTTCGTTTAAGAAAATTGACTAAAAAGAGGTTAAAAAGAATTTGCAGTCCAACCTACAAAAATTAAGATGTGGTGATAGGGTACGTCTCTTCATCGAATACAAGCTTTTCCAAAATTATGTCCCTATCTATCTTTTCCTCTATTCAGTTGCGAGTTGATAATGACCCATTGGATTTACAAGCGGGGGAAAGACTGAATCAGTAAACCCTAGAACGAAGAAATAAAGAATCCACAAAATTGAAATCCCCTCTGTTGCGAAGTAGCGAAAGCAAAGTAAAGGCAATGGCTTGTTTAATATTCAAAGAGCAGTTATACCTTTGGAAAATGCGCGGTGAAAGAAGGGTAGTCGAAAGTTTGAAAGGGCAAACAGAGCCTCGGTCATAAAATGATCCAGCTAATGACTGACACTTAGAATCGAGCCAGGTTTCTATTGAAACTTCAGAATGATGATTAGCACGTGTTCTTTACCTTATTGGATGAGACCGCATGCTTGAGAGGGCAATTGAGGGAGCATAAATTTAGTTAAGGCAAACTGGGCTACTCAAGTTTTTTTTAGAAGCCCACAAGGCGAATCAGGCCAATAGGCTTGGCATAAGTAGAGGATTTGCCGAGTTAAAGATTATCCGAACTTTTCGACACGGCCAACCTAAGGCCGACTTCGACGAGGAATGACACACGTGGCCTCACACATGGAAAGTGCATGAGGAGAATCATACCGAATCGCACGGACCTATACAGAATCGTATTGAACTCCACCACGTCACTACAAGCATATGATTTTAGAAGTTTTTAGTTGTGGATAAGTGAGAGGAGGTTGAAGTGTTATCCAAATCTTATCTTCTTTAGTCATTTTAATGTTAACCCTAATGAGCAAGTGTAACCCTAATTCTATACCTATAAATAGAAGAAGGAAGGCTCAGAATAAGTGTTGGTTGTTGAATACTTCGGTTGTTAGTAGATTGTTGGCTAGCTTTTTCTGTTTGAGATAAAGAGAACCTATAATCCATATCCTTCATTGATCAACGGCCTTAAGAGCTAAATATAACAATCAAATATACAAATGGAGAATGTATTGCTGGATTAGCATAAGCGCTATCGAGGGAACCTACCATACCCAAAAAATTCTTTATTTAAACTCACATTTTTTATACCATAACAAAACTCTTTTTCTTAAATCATTACCGTGGGTTGGACCTAAATTTTGCTCCACTTATAATTATTATAGTATATGAGAGTATAATACTCACGGGAATATAAATGCCCACTTTCTTCCTATAGAAAAATGAGTAAAAAAATATTTTTTTGGTAACTGTGTAAAAAATTATTTGCTTTCACTTATATATCTTATAATTTTCTTTTTATAATATGGTTTTCTGATTGCCAGAGGACAAAATGTTAAAATTCTCTGCGTTCACTCTTCAGACTTTGAAGAAATTGTTGATTTTGATATCCATGTAGGACAGAACTTTGGTAAGCTACCAAATCTAAGGTATCTCAGTATCGATAGCGACCTTGATAGAGATTTTAAGAATCTACTTCAAAATTTAAGATGGCTTCATTGGCGGCCATGCCCAGGAAATTGTGCCCCCACTAATTTGCATATGAAGAATCTTGTTATTCTTGATCTTTTTTATAGCTATATCAGAGATGATTGGGGGGCTGGAGTCAAATCAAGGTCTTCTTTCTATCACTCTTATCTCTTTAGAGAGGTTAGAACTATTTAGTTGTTTAGCGCTCCGTAGGCTTTATGGACTTGATGAATTAGAATCGTTCACATTGCATTTTCCTCGAAAGTCTGCCAGATTTGTTAAAATTAACAAGGTTACAGACATTAAACGTCCAATTTTGCAAGAAATTGACTGCGATTCAAGGTCTAAACAAATTGAAGTCCATAGAAATTTTGAACACGAGGTTTTGTAAAGCTTTAGAAAGATTACCAAATTTGTCAAACTTGCAAAAGTTAACTAGATTTGAGTCCTCAAGGTGCGAGAAGTTAGTTGAGATTCAATGACTAGACAGATCGGCATCCTTAGGACATTTGGATATAGGAGTTTACGAATCCTTAAAAAGTTTGCCAGATCTTTTGCACCTAAAAAGATTAAGAAAACTGAGGAGTGGGAGATTGAAGCTAACCAAACTTCAAGGCCTAGGAGGCCTAGAATCCTTAAAGCATTTGAATATGAATGATTGGGAACACATAGAAAGATTATCGGATCTGTCGAAGTTATGATGGCTTAGAAAATTGGAAATTTCGTCATATCACAAGTTAATTGAGATTCAAGGTCTAGACGGATTGGAATCCTTAGAGCTTTTGTACTTGTCCAATTGCAGATCCATTAAAAGTATACTGGGTCTGTCGAACCTAAAGAGGTTAAAAAATTTACAAATTTCAAGGTGCAAGAAGTTAATTGAGATTAAAGACCTAGATGGGTTGGAATTTTTAAAAATTTTAGATACGTATGAATGCGAATCCCTGGAAAGATTACCATATTTGTCTAACTTAAAGAAGGTAAAACGCTTGGACGTAAGTATTTGTTACATGCTTGTTCAGATTCAAGGTCTACATGGATTGGAATACTTAGAAATTTTAAATATGTTTGAATGTGACTCCCTAAAAAGATTACCCGATTTGTCAAACTTAAGGAAGTTAAAACGTTTGGACTTAAGTTTCCGTTACATGCCATCAAAATTAAAAGCCTAGACAGATTGGAATCCCTAGAACACTTGGACATGCATTATTGCAAATCCATAAAGATATTACCAGACCTACTGAACTTTGGAATGTTAAAACACTTAAGCCTGATTGCAAAAGGTTGCAAAATGTTGAAACCCTTTTGAGTTGCTGAATCCTTAGAGAGCCTGTATGCGTCATCTTGTGAAACACTAGATTTGCCAATGTTCAAAAACTTGAAGAAACTAGAAATTTGTTATCTGGAGGAGCTTACAGAGTTTAACGAATTTGAGGAACTGAAATCCTTGGCATGGTTGAATGGTAATGGGTGCAAGTCTATTGAGAACTTGCCTAATGTTTCAAACCTTGCAAATTTGGAAATGTTAGATGTTTCTTACTCTGTGAAACTAATTGAGATCATGGGACTTGAGGAATTGAAATTCTTAACGAGGTTGCTCATTGTTGGATGCAAGTCACTTAAAAATCTACTGTATTTGCCAACCACAAATATACAAGACGTTTATGAGGACGAAGGTATATTTCAACTCCACATTGAATTTTAATTTTTTCTATTTACAATATGGATCTTCCATGATTGATTTATAATTTATCTTACCTTTTTCATATTCCCAGTAGAATCATCAAATTACCTATCGAGTGATGGATCAGATATGAATCATAGCTTTCGTCGAAGGCTGAGGGATATCTCATAGTACAGGCTTGTCCACGAAGTGTCTTCATATGTTGGATCAATGGAGGAAACATAGCTAGTTCTAAAACTTTTGGGGGAAACATTGGATTACAAGGAGACATCAAGAAAGCCTCTACACTTCAACTGACCTTTTTTGCTGGTAATACTAAAGACATTCGGGTTTTGGTCTACATTAAAGAAGCCTTTGTCCCTTTTCTCTTATTTGTTAATTTAATTCTTCCCATTTTAAAATTGCATATTTCCCTTTTCAGTTGAAAGGTTCCTTGGGGAAAATGAGGGTTGAGCACCTCACTCATTCCAAAGGTAAAAAACTACCGCTCCACTGGGGTCATATAGTGTATCATTGCCGACTAGAATTATAAATGAATGCTCTTCCATTTTATTTATGTAGCCAAGAACTATAGGAGGATATTCTATATGTTCTGATGTAAAACAGAGGTGCATTGTTTGAATTGCCTTAGTTGCTAGAACATAGAAGAGACTTAGGTTGTACTTGTTTCATTGTATGAATCTGAATGCTGATATCCGAAAGCTGAATGTGAAAATTTTTATTTGTTTTCCCAATCTAAATCATTGTTGTTTGCTTGTTTGAATATCTGAATGCGTGTTATTGGACTATTCTGCCTTTCTTTTTTATTTTATAAAAATGACTATGAACACATCACATAATAAAACTTATTATACACAAATTATAGTATTAAAGACCTAATCGAAGTAATTTTTTTGACTTAGACCAAAATCCAATTAAAATACTATTATTTTTATTTTTCGCTCTCAACGTTTGTGTATAGTACCACGGTAAATAATAGATAGAAACACAAAGAAAGAAAAAAAGTTGCAGTGCACAGCCAAAGTGAAGGAAAGGTTTAGTTTTGATTTGGCGGAGAATAGTTTATACACTGAGGAATGATTGATTGGTAATTTGTTATAACAGATAGGGGGCAAAATGGGTATAAATTTACATTAACCATTTAGACTTCAGATTCAGAGCCATAAGTGTCTCTGAAAAATTAAGTACCAGATTCAGAGATTGGCTTCTGATTTCTTGGTGTAACAAACACAAATAGTTGAGGTGATTTTTCCTCCGACAGAAGCAACTTCGACTTCTTGCTTCATGGAAATAATTTATCATGGAACACAACAAAACAAAACAAAACAAAACAAAACAAAAATTAATAAACAAAACTACTTTACAATGATAAATTCAATTGCAGAATATGGTTAACTTATTCCATTTTATAATATTAGTATTAGATTAGGTGAAACTCTAACACTCATTGTACTTATCTATGTATAAATTAGAAAACACCATTTTTTGGTGATATTTCTATTTTATCGTATTATCATTAATATTAAAAAAAAAAATATGTTGATGTCAAATTTATACTCACATCTTTAGTTTACTTGAGATGATCTTAACCACTAAGCTATCTCTCTTTTTGTTTTTTGTTTTTTGTTTTTATTCTAACAAAAATTATCCGGCGTGCACACACATTGCTTGTATTTTGTGCCTAGTCTATATATATAAATCAAAGCAATAGGAAGAATAAGAAGCGGTTATGACACCAAATTTTTATATTTCCGGCCTATTTTTGCTCTTGCATTTTGTTTAGTAAATAAAAATACATTTGTCAAGACTTAAACCCATGAATTCTAAGTTAGAAAGGAAAACAACTTACCATTGAACATTTGAACTAAATCAAAATTTCAAAAATCATTTTTTTATTTTAAACTAAGTAAATGTGTGCATAGAAAGCAAACGTGTACACTCATAACATGTGCTTAAATATCAAGTTCTTTTGAAATTGCTACCTGGAAATGCTGTTTTATTGTGAAATCACGCTCTCTTCTTTTCTTTTCTTTTTTAAAACAGATTATATTTTACTTTCTGTTTTGATTTTTTTATTTTTTTTGGTAAAATAAGAATTCTTATGTAATTGTTAGTTTGCAATGTCCATTAGAATTTAGGTTTCGATACTTAATAGCTACAAAGCCATCAGCACGAGTTACCCTTAATAAGAATAATGTTGGAGGACAACAATAACAATAATAATAAGGGTTTTTTTTTTTCAAAGACAAAGTTGGCACTCTCTTTTTAGTAAAGGACATTGTTTTCGTGAGATTAGTTTGAAGGACGACATTAAAATAAAGGATAAAATTTTGTTTTTTATATTAAAATTAATTAAATTTCAAGTATCCCTATATTCCTTCCTACGGATAATCATGTGAAATTAGTGAATTACCTACAAAAATTAAAATATCTAAATTAATTAAGAAGGTAAATCAAATCAACCATTTTAAAAGAAAAACAAATCTAATGATACAATCAACAGAACAAAAATTCAAAAATTACTTAATAAATGGAGAAGAAGTCAACTCACTAATAATGTTGCATGTCGAATATATATATACCTCAATATGTCTGCATTTTTTAACCAGATTGTACAAAGTGCCAATTCACACTTAGAACAAATACAATAATCCAAAAAAACTACAGGCAATCCTGCGTAACAACAAATAACATACGAATGATAACATAATTTTACGTGATAACAAATATTCATAAACATTAGAATATGGATAAATTGAGGGTGTAGTGGTTGTCGTAAAAACAACAAACCTGATAAAAAATCATTCAGATACATTATATAGCATATATGTGATTTGATGTGAGGCAATTGTAATCTGAATCGGACAAATTCATATTTTGAGACCTTAGAAAACATTATTTGAATGAAGTATTAGGGAGCAATATGATTGAAAACAAACAGGGGGTATTGTAGAGGAGTAATGAATCATACCAACTATGATGATTTTTGATGATACCAGGATGGATGTCTATAGGTGGCTTTTACGATCCATGGTCGATTTTGCGGATGGATACAAAGAAAGTATTGAAAATAAATATTTAGATTTGAAAAATGAGTTTGATGTTTGCACTGGAGAGTAACAGGTTAAAAGCCTGGATATATAACTAGTGGTTATGTAAAACCCAATAAACTCTAGAAGGCATTACCAAGATGGGCCTAATAAAAATTTCATTATGTGAAGTAGTAAACAGGGCCCCCAGGAAACTTATAATGCCTGAGTTTTTGGCATAAACGAAAACTAAAGGAAAAGTGGAGTAACCTGGGAATTTAATAATATGCCTACGTGTTAATAATACCGACTTCGAGTATGTCTGAGTTGGAAATATATATAAAT
This sequence comes from Lonicera japonica, assembly GCA_021464415.1. NCBI lineage: Eukaryota > Viridiplantae > Streptophyta > Magnoliopsida > Dipsacales > Caprifoliaceae > Lonicera > Lonicera japonica. Next base: position 23,384,413 of record CM038463.1, read on the forward strand.
GAAAATAAGGCAAAAGGAAATGTAAGCCGGGAAAAATGCAAGAAATACCAATAGAAAGGTAAAGGCATGGTTCATAGTATTGAGCCCACATCGAAAAATCAAATAATATTTTTTGTCCTCGATTAAAAATATGTATTTAAAACTAATGCCTGAAAACAATTATCCTTTATTATAAGCTTAACAGTACATATATATTCAACTAAGAACGTTTCAAATAGTAATATGTAAAATTGATGTGTAAAAACATGTGGACTAATAAATAATTGATATTTAGTTGATAAAAAGTTGTTTTACACATTCTCATTTTTGCTCCAATGGTTTATACTTATAATCTTGTGTAAAATTATGATACACCAATTATATAGAAACACGTGCAATATATACTATTCAATGTTTTTTATAAATAATTTTTTATTTATAATTAAATAGTCAAAGTGAGTATTGATTTAAAGATCATAATGAGTAGAATTCAAATATGCAAGTTATATTACAAAATATATTTTTAATTTTTAATTATACTATTTTGAAGTTTTTGTAAAAAGTTTGAGAGAGAAAATGATGAGGTAGATGTGTAAAATGGATATGTAAAATACACACCCATTTTACACAAAAGATGATGTGGCATATTTTACACAATACTATTGGAGTACCAAAAATTATACACAATGTGTAAATTTTACACAAATCCTATGTGACATGGTTTACGCATGCCCATTGAAAATGCTCTAAGATTCCAATCTCGATTTTGGGCTTATGCATATTTGGGGGGAGTTGAATCATGAACAAATTTGGATTAATTAATTTGTGGATAATGAGACCACCACATTTAAAATTTAAAAGGAGATGAACCGATTTTCTTGAACTTTGATTGAATTATGTCAGAGAAGAACAACCATCACTAAGGGAAAAAATAACAAAGTCACCGCCTATCAAACAACAGAAAACCATGGATGGCCATCTACATGAAGCCCAAAAAAATGTATGAAATAAAAAAAATAAAATTCAAAGAGGGGTCAAACCAATACAGCCACTCATGACAAAATCAAGGTATAACGAAGAGATAAAGAGGATCATAACAACATAAAATTTCTCAAGAAATGGGCAGACAACGAAAAAGGGTATTACAAAATGCCCGACATGATAATATGTCCACTTGCCTGACAGTAATCATGCCATATATGTCAGAGATAATAATATGTTTTAGTGTGTGATAATATGTCTCGTTATTGAAACGCGTCAAATATGTCTGGGTGCTAATATAACTTGGTGACAATATGTCTAATGAAAATAACTTGTATTATGAAATATTCTCAGAGTAATGAATACGGGGGAAAACACAAATATAAATTTCACCCAATACAAGGTTTGTTACAATAATATGCCTGAGGTCATATATGTAGATGCTAAAGAAATATTAATGTCTGAGATCATGAATAGCATTGTAGCATAATTGCTTAATATATCTGAGGTCATAAATATCATAGTAGCAAATGTGCTTGTGGATGGCAATCAAAAGCAAGTTTACATAATGATTATCAACTAATAATCAAACACAAAAAAAGAAAAACATGAAATTATTATTCATTATTACAGATTTTCAATATCAAAATAATCAACTCAAGGGACAACATAGGAAGAACATGTTAAAATTAGGTGGCCGCAATTTATACACCATCAATTACTTGGTTTTACTCCATGTTTCATTCGCTTGATGACAAGTGAATAAGTGTATGTTACTTGCTCAATAACAAGCGAATAAGTGCATGTTATTCGCTCGATGACAAGCGAGTAAGACATTGAAGTTTTTACTTGCTTGTCATCAAGCGATTAAGATGCACTTACTCGCTTGTCATTGAGCGACAAACATACACTTATTCACTTAGTATCGTGTAAATAAAAAGTGGAGTGTTACCAAATATTTTTTGGTATGTACATAGCACCCACCTAAAATTATTAAAAAAAAAATAACAAAATGGTTGTAAATGTCTTTCAACAAAAAACATTGTCGTCCAATACTAAGTTTGTCTTGCAAACTAATGATTGAAAAATGATATCCTTTATTCTAAGGACAAGTTTATAAATGTCTTTTATAATTATTTTTTATAATAATAATAATGATGACAACGACAACGATGATGGAAATAAAATAAATATTATTTATTTTCATCATCAATGTTACAGTAATAAAAGTACCGTTGAACATGTTGATCTTTGGTTAAAGAAAAAATAATAATAAAAGTAATATTGAAATGAACTAATTACTAATGTGTGAAAAACACAATTTCTATAATTTATATATGTCATAAATTAATTATATTACTTTAACTTTAATACTTTTTATAAAAATATTAATTTAAAATTGGTCAACGGTCGTAAATGAACCCCAAACATATCAAAGTAAAAAGTCATTGGCAACCAAATTTTAAACATGCGGGTGGGTATAGTATATAATAATGTAGTATGTAAACCCCGGGGTTGGTCCGGTGATAGATAATCGAGCGGCAAGTCTGGGTTCGACTGAGAGTTCTGTAGGTTAAATCTTGGCACTTGTAGTAACCTACTTGGGCACGCTTTTTACCACTTTGTGCGATTTCTTGGAGTAGAGCGGATTAATCAAGATCAAGGTGTGTACAAGTTGATCTGAACTTGAACACCGCTCCGTGAAGACAAATTTTTTTTAATAAATATAGTGTGAAGGTGCAAAATTTGTGTGGGCCATAATTCAATTTAACTTTTGAGAGGGTCTTTCACGTGAGTCCACAAAGTGGAGAGTGGAGACTAATGGGAATGACTGAATTATAATTAGAAAAGTATTTCACCCTCTCTCTCATACGGAAAAGTTGTTTGCAACGGATCGAAGAAGGTTTAGTTTTAGAGGTATATTTATATACGGTGATTTTGTTTTTATTCATATTTTTTATCGGTTTATCTATTTTTAAATTGTCAAAATATTTTTATCAATCTAAACAAAAGTGCCTCTATGAAAATTGGTAAATATATCCAGTCAATTTATATTTAGATACAAATAAATATTTCTTTTAAAAATTAGATTCCTATATGCTTCCTTGTTTAGATAAACATCATAATATTTTCTACTTCCAACTCTACCGATTGAGATCCAAAATGGTGATCACAAGGGCGAAGAAATGAAGTGTAGAAAGTCTATATCCGTTCTTGTGAGGTAAGAAAAAGTACTAGCGTCTGATGTTATAATTAAGGGACAACTTATAAGAGTATCTCCAACGGTATAATCAAAATAACAATTACAATAAATTTTAGCAATGTTGGCTAAAAATCAAATTGATTAATTTGTGGACGATTCAAATTCAAATTTGGTTATTAAGAAAAAATAATCATTGGAGGCCGGAGCCGGTAGGAGGGGGGGGGGGGGGAGGGGGGGCTTACTATACATTGTTAATTTTAATAGTTTACTAAATAGATATTCAAAAATTATTTTTATTATTCAATTTTGGTTATTCTATTAGAGATGCTCTAACCATGGTGACTATGAAAAGCTTCATACCAATGACTACGAAATTATAGTAAATGTGGTATTTTAGCACAATTTATTACCAACTTTTAATTTCAGAAGCTCAAGTCATGGTTGGCCACAACTATATAGTACGTACACAATGTCGATGAAAATTTCCATGTCGATGAAAATTTCCGAGTCGAGCACATTCTATTTACGACTCGAACTACATAGACATAGTAGTATATAATTTAGAAGTGACAATTTATCTCGTAGGTCTTGTGACAAGACGCCATATTACGTTAATTATTTGAAACTAACATGAACATGACTCACTTAAACATGGCACACGATACAACATACACAATTAAACAAAAAAATTTCCTCTCATAATGACACGATTAACAAAATGTAAGGTCAACAAATCTTAAATGAAGATATGCTGCTCATGCACATAATTTATACGCAGTAAGTACACGAAGAGATGAACAAGAAGAACACACAAATATTTGGTAAGGTTGATTTTCCCAGCTAATAGATAGTAGGTCTAGTTTACGCCCAACATTTGGTGATGAGTTGGGTACTTATTGATGGTGATGATGATTATGGGCAATAGATAGAATACAATTTGATGGCTAGATGTACTTGGATATTTTTTTAATGATTTGAATTGTTAAGAGCTAGCTCCCTTTTATAAATGCAAGGAACTGACTAGTACATGAATGTGAGATACCACTCTCCATGTTTGGGGGTAGTGGATATAGTGGCAGGTTGTTTATTGAGTAGTAGCGGAGTGGCAATTGGTTGTGGGATGTGATTGGTACACTTCATTGTGCTGCTGCCATGTGTCAGGTTTTAGTCACTCCTAGAGAGCTTTTATAACGAGTACGTAAGCCAAGAGCTCAACGCTTTGTATTGCTCGGACCTTGGACCAAATATTTTTATCCCCTTCACAAAATAACTCTAATTTCATGGCAGTTTCGTATCGCCATTTAATTTGGTCAAGTACGTTCACTATAAAACATGAAATCTTGCTAAGAATTGTGGACACGAAAATGATGTGAACACAACTTCTCGTGTCAATTTAATTTTGTTTCGAGGTGTGTAAGTATGTTGGTCCTAAAATTGCTTGTTGTTTAAAAGTGGTCATGGCGCCATGGCCATGGAGGAACTAAGGAATTTTTTTGTGTAGATTTGTTTGGCCAAAGCAAAACTTTTGCAAGTAAGCCATTAGATTAGAATTTTGTGGGGGACTTTAACCTTCCATATATTGAGCTTTAGAAGCCGGTGTGAAGATCCAGGAGAGGATGAAAAGGATCTATACATTTTTTATCTTTTATCGTGTGAAATAGTAGCGGCAGATAAATTTAATAATTTAAGTGGATATATCACATAAAAGGTAATAATTTTTATTATTATTAAAAAAATCAATAATTTGTTTTTTTTTTGGTAAGTTGATTTGGCAAAGTAGGTAAATTTAATAACCAATGTGAATGAACTCTCAACAAATCTTTAAAATGTGGATAAAAACAGACAAAACACACTAATAGAAACAAACTCACCTATTTATAGATTCTACCGTCAAAAACTTTATCCCATCACAAACTTTGAACATAAAGATGTTACATGCATTATTTTTTGATATTGTTATTGTGTCAACCCATTTTTACAAAAAAAAAAACTAAAACTTCAAAAAATAAATAAATTGCTACAATGATATTTTTGTAAGGTATTTTATAAGCTATTGTGTGAATTTTGAAATAACCAATAATATTTCAACACTTGTTACCTATTAATCAAATAATTTTTTATTATTTTTTATTGAAGTTTTCTATAAATAATTTTATAGTCACAATGGATCTTGATTTGTAGGTATTGATGAGTAGATTTCAAATATATAGTTTTTTTTATTAAAATCCATATTTTACATTTTAAGTTATTACATTTTCAAATTTTATTTAAAAAATGAAAAGAGAGAAAGTTGTCTTGGCATTGTAAAATAAGAATATATTTTACACAAATTTTGATTTTAAAAGAACGCTAGATAAAACAAAATTAGAAGTTCTATAAATTTTATACAAAAAAAAATAGAAAATATTGTTGCAGATAATAGCATTGATGGTTTAACATTGGGTAGAGTTATTTAAGTAATTACTAAAATAAAATAAATAATAAAACGTTTATGGTAATTCTTTCGATAAAAATTAAGAGGCATTTTAACCACTAGTAAAGCTCTATCATATTTTTAAAATACTTATTTTATTCTTGAATTTTTATTTTAAAGAGTCTATTTTATACTTGAAATTTTTTTTTTTTTTGATAAAAAAGTTTGCTTGCAAGCTTTCAAACCCTCTCTCGCTACATACCCAGTTATATCATACTTGACTGTTAAATCATTTTTCATTTTTATTTAATTTTTATTCAAGTTATATATATGCACCACAGAAAAGCCAGTTGTATTATTAGTAAATTAGTGACCCACCTCCCACTATACTCTGTCTGAAACTCAAATTTTACGCAACTCCATACTTTGATAAAAGTTAGAGAACTGCATTGCAGAATCAGCTTTTATTAATTGTCGCACCCACCGTTTCTTTTATTTATTATTAACATTATTATTCCCTTTTTTTTTTCTTTTCTTCTTAAAAAAAAGAGTTAAATCTGAGATTCCTTACTAAGATTGTAAAGTGCGAACTCTTAAACCTTACTAAGATTGGAAATTGAGATTCTTTCCATTTCCTAGTGGATGATTGTCCTAATTAAGCTAGTCTATTTTTAATTTTTTTGACGTAAATCTGAATCATGCAAGTGGATTAATCTCGTCGTAATCATAGATATAGTAGTGGCCGAAAAGTATAGATTATTTTAGTAACTTAGTGTCAAATATGTGAGGGCAATTCTACAAGTCGCGATTGAGTGGCAATAAGGAGCCATCTTAGGTTTAACGTTATTTTTTAAAATTAGCTTGTTTTTGCTACTAATTTTGAGGAATTTTTTTTTAAAAATAAATAATGGTATAAAACTTTGCCCACCTTATTTTAAGAAAAAAAATTACTCCTTTTACCCACCTTATTATAAATATTGTGCATCAACTTTTGTCACTCCTATCTTATACTGTAATTTAGTTTGTGCCCCTTCACATTAATATGACAACGAAGAAGCAATACTTTAGCATACGACGTCAATCTTTCCTTTCTAATAAGTGTGCGCTTAATAATTTCATTACAACAAATGCTTGTAAAATTCACTTAACAAAAACTATTCCATGTACACGTGTTCTGTAAGAATTAAAGCAGACAAAAAGCGTCTATAAAGCTGCCGAAGTAAATAAAAGTTCTGTATTAGGAGCCAGTTATTAATTTGGTACGTAAAGCATTACACAAGTTCTATATAAGAACAGTTCAAATAAATTATCAATTGCAATGGAAGAATAGAATTATATAACAAACATAAACTTCTTTTCAACAAACATCAAATCAAGCGGGGGACATAATCAATTAAACAACAACAAGGGCTCAATTTTTTTAAGATTGAAATGCCATGAACAACAACCTATATCTCCTAAGAATTTCTACTAATTTTGAATATTACAGTGACCTCTGCTCCAGTTTGTAAACTTAGTCCAGAAACTAACGTCTCTGGTGTTCCCTTCTCTCCGCTTGGTTCAAGCTCTCCAAGCCTATCAACAAATGGCATACAATCCTTCGTTTTGTATGGTTTTCGAAATATTCTCGAGAACTCGCAGCATTCTTGAACCTAGCACCTTTGTTTGTGGCCATTTTTTGGGGTATGGTTAGGTGTGGAAGAGAAGACGTAGCAATAATCAATTTTATTTTTGATGCAGGGAGTGAACTGAAGAGAGAGCGAGGTGTTTGGTTTCATTGAAGTGAAACTAATTCCGAATCGGATATTCAATTGGTATCCGATTATTGGGGAACGTGTAGGGAATTAGGGCAGCAAACATGCATCACATACAAAAATTTCTGCACTAATCATTAAACCCTAGGATCTATACAGTCCAATAAAATCGACAGAAGACATACCTTGTGGAGATTTCGAGTTTGTGAAACGAACACGATGGATCAGATCCTTCTATTGTTGTCGTTCTAGTGTAGAAAATACGACGCCTCTACGGTATGCACACACGGACGAGATCAGATCATTGCTTGGTGTACTAGCGCCGTTTTTGGGTTCTTCGGGTTTTTGGGTTCTTCTTACACAAATGAACCCTCCACCTATTTATAGGGGAGGCCTCCCTTAATGGACGGTCATGATCAAATCAATCCAATGGTCTAGATTTACATTCCAGAACTTTCTATACAAATATCTCTAACTAGAATACTCTAGAATAATCTACCAAGATTATTTACAACTAGGCTATTCTAGAAAGTTCTACATCTAGGTCCTTCTAGAATACTCTAGAAGGTTGGAGGCTCTTCTCCATAATTCCATAAGGTTCTAGAAAATTCCGTAAGTCTCCATAACGTTCTGTAAGGTTCTGGAAAATTCTGTAAGCCTCCATAACGTTCCGTCAACGGTCAAGAAGAACAAAGGTTCCCTTTTAAAGGGGAACCCTAGTGAGAACCCTAGGCAACAAACGAATTAGGCCCAAGTCCAACTTGGCCCGTTTTCAATTCGTTTTTGATCTAACTCGTTTTGGTGTGCGACCCTGTAGGTTTATACTCTTTGGCAATATAATTAAAAGCCCGTTTTATTATACAAATAGTAAGCGGTTTCTAGTAAAAATTTACTATTACCCAAAAGGGTATAAAGGTCAAAACGACACAACCTTAAATTGATATACCACATATTAACTCATTTTGACAACCGATATCTAGATTGAACACAAGACTAGGCAAGTGTCATTCTTGCATAGTTCAATCTTTATTTCGTGATCTCTAAGTATAATTAATCTTATACAAATGACACCTCATTTGTGCATGGCCATGCAAATATTAATTATACTTATCAAGGGGCCCAAAGATATCTCTCTCATTATATGAGAGTGACAAATCTCATCTTGATCAATCACATACCTCTACATAGTTTATAGTATGCTTGATCATCATCTTTATAATTACTCGGTCAAGAGCAATGTTTGATGATGCCTGACATGCTAATCCCTATGTTGGTAACCATGACGATCTCAGGTCTGAGGATAATACGATATCACTAATGGGGAACATCACTGATGACATTATATAACACTCCTCGCAGTGTCCCCAAAAAGGGTCGGTCCAATACTTTGTTCCCTAACAAGTATCAGCGTGTTCAACTTGATATCTCCATATACATGACTTGTGGAACATAGTCATCAACTGACCCATACTCTAATCATTATATCAATGTGATCCTAGATTATTGACACATGATTAGGGACATCTAAATAATATTATTATAACATTACTAGCATCCCACAATCAAGTCACGTACTTGATAAACTAGTATTAATATATATATTATTTATTAGAGAATATAAAGTAAAATCAAATAAACTTTATTAATGACAATAAGCATAAGATAGCCAAGTACAAATCATAATCTATGAATAGTCCTAGGACATATCTCTTTCAGTCTCCCACTTGTACTAGGACCATTCATTCATAAAACGAATGCCTAGTGCACTAAAATGACGATCATGTTTAGATTAAGAAAGTGGCTTGGTCAAAGGATCAGCTACATTCTCGTCTGTGGGAACTTTGCATATCTTTACATCACCATTACTGATAAACTCACGAATGAGGTGATAACGTCTCTGAATATGTTTGGACTTTTGGTGTGACCTTGGCTCTTTAGCCTGAGCAATAGCTCCATTGTTGTCACAATACAAATCCACTGGATTGGTGCTACTAGGAATGACACCAAGTTCAGTGATAAACTTATTTATCCATACTGCTTCCTTTGCTGCTTCTGAAGCAGCAACATATTCAGCTCTGTTGTAGAATCAGCGACTGTGGCTTGCTTAGAACTCTTCCAATTCACAGCTCCACCGTTGAGACAAAACACAAAACCGGATTGTGATATGAAATCATCCTTATCTGACTGAAAACCAGAATCAGTGTATCCATTTACAACCAACTCTTCTTCCCCACCATAAATCAAGAATATATCCCTAGTTCTTCTTAAGTACTTGAGGATATTCTTGACAGCGGTCCAGTGACTCTCACCTGGATCTGACTGGTATATGCTAGTCACGCTCAATGCACATGCTACATCGGGACGAGTACACAACATAGCGTACATGATAGAACCTATAGCCGAAGCATATGGGATTCTACTCATGCGATCTCGCTCATCTTGTGTCTGAGGACACTGAGTCTTGCTGAGTGTTGTACCATGTGTCATTGGCAAGAACCCTCTTTTAGAGTCTTGCATGTTGAACTTACGTAAAACTTTGTCAATGTAATTACTTTGACTCAGTCCTATTAGTTTTCTTAATCTATCTCTATAGATCTTGATCCCTAATATGTAGGCTGCCTCGCCCAAATCTTTCATTGAGAAATATTTTTCCAGCCAGGTCTTAACAGACTCAAGCATAGGAATATCATTCCCAATGAGTAGTATGTCATCTACATACAATATCAGAAATACTATCGTGTTCCCACTAGTTTTCTTGTATACACAAGGTTCCTCTTCATTTTTTTCTGAAATCAAACTCTTTGATAGTTTCATCGAAACGAAGATTCCAGCTCCGAAATGCTTGCTTAAGACCATATATGGATCTCTTAAGCTTGCATACCTTGTTAGCATTTCTTGGATCGACAAAACCTTCAGGTTGTGTCATGTACACATCATCTTCAAGGTATCCATTGAGGAAAGTAGTTTTGACATCCATTTGCCATATTTCATAGTCATAATATGTGGCAATGCTTAAAAGGATCCGGATTGATTTAAACATGGCAACTGGTGAAAAGGATTCATCATAGTCAATACCATGGATTTGTCGATATCCTTTCGTAACCAATCGAGCTTTATAGACATCGATCTTGCCATCCTTATCAATCTTAATTTTGAAAACCCATTTGCAACCTATGGCTCTACAGCCATTTGGCATGTCAACCAAGTCCCATACTTGATTGTCATGCATGGATTTCATTTCGGATTTCATAGCTTCTAGCCATTTCTCGAAACTAGAACTTTCCATTGCTTCTTTGGAAGTCAAGGGCTCAATGTTGTCTAACAACACTATGTCTTGCTCATCTGAGACGAAAAGTGATAATCTATCAGGTTCGCGACGTGGCCTATTTGACCTTCGTAAGATTGTAACTTCTTCAGGAGTTTCTGCAACTATTTGCATACTTTGTTGAGCCTCTTCATTAAGATTATTGTCATCTCGAATTTCTTCAAGATGTATCGTGCTCCCACTATTTTCTTTGGAAAGAAATTCTCTTTCTAAGAAAACTCCATTCCGAGCTACAAACACTTTGTTCTCGATTGGATTATAGAAATAATATCCTTTAGTTTCCTTAGCATATCCTACGAAGAAGCATTTATCAGATTTGGGTTCCAATTTAGTTGTGATTAGTCGTCTGACAAAAACGTCACAACCCCAAATCTTTAGAAAAGACAGACTTGGAACCTTTCCAGTCCATAACTCGTCATTGATCGAACCATGTCTAACAGTATTCGATTTCTCCTTTCAGATACACCATTCCATTGTGGTGTTCCTGGTGGAGTAAGTTGTGAAACAATTCCACAACTCTTAAGATGATCATTAAATTCTTGGCTTAAGTATTCTCCTCCTCGATCTGATCGAAGAGCTTTAATAGTCTTGCCAAGTTGATTTTGTACCTCATTTTGAAATTCCTTGAACTTTTCAAAAGATTCCGATTTATGTTTTATCAAGTAAACATAACCATATCTACTGAAATCATCAGTAAATGTGATAAAGTACTGATATCCTCCTCTGGCGGTTGTGTTTAGTGGTCCACATACATCAGTATGAATGAGGGCCAAAAGATCACTTGCCCTATCATTTTTACCATTGAAAGGGCTCTTAGTCATCCTTCCCAATAAACAAGATTCACATCGTTCAAAAGACTGAAAATCAAATGAATTTAGAAGACCATCTTTATGGAGCTTCACCATGCGTTTCTCATTTATATGGCCTAAGCGACAATGCCATAAATAAGTAGGATTCGAATCATCAGACTTGATTCTTTTGTTACTTACATTATATACAGGTATTTCAAGATTTAGAATATAAAGACCATCCAATAATTGTCCAAAACCATAGTGCATATTATTCAAAGAAAATGAACAACGTTTGTCCTTAAAAATGAATTCAAAACCTTCTTTGTCTAACAAAGAAATAGAAATAATGTTTCTGCTAAAAGCAAGCACATAGTAACAATTATTTAATCCTAAAATCAATCCTGAAGGCAAAGGAATCTCAAATGTTCCTACAGCTAGAGCGGCAACTTTTGCTCGATTTCCAACGCGTAGGTCCACTTCTCATTTAGCCAGCTTCCTACTCCTTTTGAGTCCCTGTACATTTGCGCAAATGTGAGATGCACTTCCAGTATCTAATACCCAAGAAGTAGAAGAAGTTGAAGTAACATTTACTTCTATAACGTAAGTACCTGAAGACGAAGGGGCTAGTCCCTTCTTTTTGTCGTCAAGATACTTCTTACAGTTTCTCTTCCAATGACCCTTCTCATTGCAGTGAAAGCATACCATTTCAGCTTGTGGATTAGGCTTTGGCTCAGAACTTGGCTTCTTGTTCTTCCAGTTCTTAACTGGAGCTTTACCCTTGCCTTTGGCATTGGATTTTCCTTTGCCATTTGAAACCCATTCCCTTTCTTGAAACCCTTTCCCTTTTGAACCATCAGAACATTATTCTTACTTTTCTTAACAATGTTCTACTCAGCTGTTTTCAGCATCCCATGCATCTCAGTTAATGTCTTCTCCATGCTGTGCATATTGAAGTTCATAATAAACCCATCATATGACTCAGGCAGCGATTGGAGAATGACATCAGTGGCCAACTCTTGGCTAATGGTTGTCCCCAACCTTTCTAAGTGATCAATGTACCCAATCATTTTGAGTACATGAGGACTGACTGAGCCTCCCTCGGGAAGCTTGCATGAAAACAAAGACTTAGTAGTCTCGAAGCGTTCGACTCGAGCTTGTTCCTGAAACAAACTCTTCAGTTCCTTAACCATGTCGAAATCATTCATATTTTCAAATTGCTTCTGCAGATCAGCATTCATGCTAGCAAGCATGAGACATGAAACATCTAAATCATCATTTAGATGCTTCTGATATGCGTCTTTCTGTGCACGAGGGGCATTAGCTGCTGGTTCTTCCTCAGGAATGGCATTTTCAAGAATATAATCTTTCCTTTCCCTGCTTGAGAACAATTCTCAGATTCCTAAACCAGTCTAGGAAGTTGGTTGTATTTAGTTTTGTTTTTTTTTCTCAAGGATAGATCGCAACGAAAAGAAGTTGTGTTATTGTTCGTCATCTATCTACAGCAAAATAACATATGCAAACGTTTAATATGCTTATTTTAAATAAACTCCTACTATGTCTCACATGCAATTGTCCCAATAGGATATAGTAGGTCCAAGATCCATATTACACAAGGTATTAAGAAAGCTTTGGCTTTTCACTTAAACTTTGTTAATTTTGTAAGCAACATTTGTTAATTACATTCTATGCAACACTTGGTTTGTTGAGTTTTACATCTTATGTTTCGGCTTCTCAACACTTTGCCTCAAGGCCCAAAACGTTTTGATGGCCTTGTGAAATCAAACCAACACTTTTCTGACTTATGGATGTCCCGACTTCCATACTATTAATTTATGATGATCTAAGATAACCCCATTTTGGCAGGCGTCTTCTATAATAATCATAAATTAATAGTTATCAGTGTTGGAAAGGCACAAACAATTTCTTTTGTTCTAGGGACATAATTATGTAGTCTTATAATAATACAACATAATATTTAAAGAAGCATAAAGCAATAAATATATGATATAGCATGGCTAAAGATTAAAGCTACTAATTAACTTTGCTTTCCATGGCTAAAGAACCCTTTAGCCGTGATCTTATCAGGTCCATAGCAATTGCGTAAACCCTAACAGAACGATTCTGACATGCTTGTATGATAATTGCGGAATTAAAATCATGACAGCATAAAGATTTTAATCAAATAACATGCCAAAAGATGAACCCTAATCGAAACTGTTTAAACACAATCATAAACATGTCGATAACAGTCACCCAGTAATTGCATTTTTGACATATCAGATCTCTATTAATCAGATTTTAAATTAGCATATCATATATGTAAACTGATTAACGAAAATAAAAACATGCTACAGAAAACGATTAATCCATTAATCGATATTAATAAAACCTAGCATGATACTATAACCCGAATATGATTTTAATCGAATTTTAAAACAGGAACATATCTTCATGTTATAAAACGACGATAACCATGATCGAAAATTAAAGAACAGTAAATAACCTTCCTCTGATACCACTGTAGGGAATTAGGGCAGCAAACATGCATCACATACAAAAATTTCTGCACTAATCATTAAACCCTAGGATCTATACAGTCCAAAAAATCGACAGAAGACATACCTTGTGGAGATTTCGAGTTTGTGAAACGAACACGATGGATCAAATCCTTCTATTGTTGTCGTTCTAGCGTAGAAAATACAACACCTCTACGGTATGCACACACGGACGAGATCAAATCCTTGCTTGGTGTACTAGCGCCGTTTTTGGGTTCTTCGGGTTTTTGGGTTCTTCTTACATAAATGAACCCTCCACCTATTTATAGGGGAGGCCTCCCTTAATGGACGGTCATGATCAAATCAATCCAATGGTCTAGATTTACATTCCAGAACTTTCTATACAAATATCTCTAACTAGAATACTCTAGAATAATCTACCAAGATTATTTACAACTAGGCTATTCTAGAAAGTTCTACATCTAGGTCCTTCTAGAATACTCTAGAAGGTTGGAGGCTCTTCTCCATAATTCCATAAGGTTCTAGAAAATTCCGTAAGCCTCCATAACGTTCCGTAAGGTTCTGGAAAATTCCGTAAGCCTCCATAACGTTTCGCAAGGTTCTGGAAAATTCCGTAAGCCTCCATAACGTTTCGCAAGGTTCTGGAAAATTCCGTAAGCCTCTGGAAAATTCCGTAAGCCTCCATAACGTTCCGTAAGGTTCTGGAAAATTCCGTAAGCCTCCATAACGTTCCGTCAACGGTCAAGAAGAACAAAGGTTCCCTTTTAAAGGGGAACCCTAGTGAGAACCCTAGGCAACAAACGAATTAGGCCCAAGTCCAACTTGGCCCGTTTTCAATTCGTTTTTGATCCAACTCGTTTTGGTGTGCGACCCTGTAGGTTTATACTCTTTGGCAGTATAATTAAAAGCCCGTTTTATTATACAAATAGTAAGCGGTTTCTAGTAAAAATTTACTATTACCCAAAAGGGTATAAAGGTCAAAACGACACAACCTTAAATTGATATACCACATATTAACTCCTTTTGAACAACCGATATCTAGATTGAACACAAGACTAGGCAAGTGTCATTCGTGCATAGTTCAATATTTATTTCGTGATCTCTAAGTATAATTAATCTTATACAAATGAACCTCATTTGTGCATGGCCATGCAAATATTAATTATACTTATCAAGGGGTCCAAAGATATCTCTCTCATTATATGAGAGTGACAAATCCCATCTTGATCAATCACATACCTCTACATAGTTTATAGTATGCTTGATAATCATCTTTATAATTACTCGGTCAAGAGCAATGTTTGATGATGCCTGACATGCTAATCCCTATGTTGGTAACCATGACGATCTTAGGTCTGAGGATAATACGATATCTACTAAGGGGAACATCACTGATGGACATTATATAACACTCCTCGCAGTGTCCCCAAAGCGGGTCGGTCCAATACTTTGTTCCCTAACAAGTATCAGTGTGTTCAACTTGATATCTCCATATCCATGACTTGTGGAACATAGTCATCAGCTGACCATACTCTAATCATTATATCAATGTGATCCTAGATTATTGACACGTGATTAGGGACATCTAAATAATATTATTATAACATTACTAGCATCCCACAATCAAGTCACGTACTTGATAAACTAGTATTAATATATATATTATTTATTAGAGAATATAAAGTAAAATCAAATAAACTTTATTAATGACAATAAGCATAAGATATCCAAGTACAAATCATAATCTATGAATAGTCATAGGACATATCTCTTTCAGAACGGTGCTAAGGAATTTGGAGGGCTCCTTCACCCAAGCCATCTTTTCAAAATCCTGCTCGTAAACTGAAATTTCTTTCTCCTGAATAACAATCAACCATAAAGAGCTGCCGTTCCACGTCACTATCTGAAGATTCGAACCTGGAGTGGGTTGAATGTCGTTGACATCCATTTGAAGTGACAGGAACAATGACCTCTCACTCTACCTCACCAATAATCCAATTACTTGCGGAAATAGCAGCCTGTGGGTAATCCATGCATAATTCATAAATTAAGTCTAGACACAATCAATTGGGATTTGGGGTGAGCAAAAAAGATCTATTCATATACTACATTTTCCACAAGAAGGGTGTGTGTGTGGCAGTGGGGGGGGTTCGGGGTGGGGTGGGGGGGTGGAGATTGAGGTAGACAAGGGGAAAGTAGGTTAGACTAGGGAGGAATGGTGAGTAAGAGATACAGAAACAGGTCCTATTTATACTATTTTAGGCTCTTTGTATTGAGAAGGTGGATTTATGAATACCAGGCTTGGATTTGCATTGCTGTAACATCAAATGGTATTGGATTGCAATATTATTTAAACAAATGGTATTTTATTAACATTTAAAGAAATAATATTGGATTGCAGTAATATTGGCCATATATTTGCGCAATTAGATTTCCATTATCTCTGCAAGAGGAAAATACCATATATACAAGCCACTCCTATCCTATCAAGCATTGCCACTGGTATGGGTGTCATACGAGAAGATATGGATATGTTTACATTGCAGATTTCAAAGTGTTATGACACAACGGGAAGGATGCCAAACTAAATATTTTTTTCATTTTTTGCAATTACACATGCAATTTTATATATTACGTGGTCTTAAAATTTATTATCAGAAGTCAAATACGTCACGAGCTAAAGCCCACCCCATGAAAACTGAAACACATGTTAGTGATTTTAACAGTCGAACATAAATTAATGTAGCCCAGCCCTCTTTGGATTTCAAGCCAAGTCACCAAAAGATAGTCTTTTTGCCCACGCCATAAAATTTTTGATTTGATTTCTTAGAGAACATCATTTGTGATACTTATTAACTAGCATGCAACCTGTGCAATGCACGAGTGCTTTACAATCTACTCTTTTAATGTGCAATACATATATTAGTATTAAAGATTAGAGCAATCGGTTAACAAATTTTGGAACAAAAAGAAATTCTCAAATTAGCATATTTGAACTATAAGTAAGCAAACAATGTCAAAAAGTGAGTGTAGGTCATACATGTGAAAGTTGAACTGCCATTTTAAAACAATCTATTAAAATGAAGTACATATTGTATTCAAATTTGGGTATAACTATATAACAAATTTTAAGATTTTTTCTCTTTTTCACCAAATTAAAAGCTCTATCCTCGTCCCCCTAGTCCAAATCCAACTTCATCATAAATCCCTAGCAAGGGAAAATTCGTGCGCAAACCTCTTCCTTTATTATCATTGAAAAAATAAAGCTTT